>SNQJ01S0158738.1:0-13801 GCA_010110895.2 Picea sitchensis
CTCACCAAACCAACAAGGAAGAATGAGGGCAAGCCTAAACTCCTTCCTCCAAAGTAGTTGATAACTCCTCAATGGATCGATCTTGAAGGCTTAGTATAATACTTGAGAAATTCCACCATTAATTTTCATGCACCAAATAAAACAAAGTAGGAAAATATTCAAGCATTAACAACAATCATCCACAAAGAAAAGAAACCTTAACACCATAAATGCTCCAAGAAAGATACATCGATTAGGCTCCAAAAGAGAGAGCTCCAAATTATCCAACCATGAGTGCAAATGAAGGGGTGCATCTATTTATATAGAAGATGCCAAACTTCTTTTACAATAAAGTATAAATTTCTCATGTCATTCCCTAAATTTAGCCTAAGAAATTAAACTAATAGCTAATTAATCTAACACAACAATAAATTAAAAAGTGTTCAAGCCACATGTACAATGAAATAACCCTGAAGTGAGGGTTACTCCTCCAAGAAAAGGTCAATGTTGTCGCAAGCTGCCACGTTGGCCTCCAAAGGCCCCTTTGACATATGCAAAATGGTCAACATCCTCTTCAAAGGTGAAAATCGACCCTCCCAATGTTGACATAAACCCTCCAAATGGGGCGGCTCTAATAAAACAACTCCATAAATTGGCCAAATGATGCTCCAATACCTTCAAGTAATGTCTCAAATGAATGCCCATGGTCATATCTCAGGTCAAGGAGTCTCTATGGAGCATGGGAGTGACTTCCCAAGCTCAAAAAAAGGTCATAAAACCCTCAATATTCATAATGACGTCAAATGAATCTCAACCCACTAGCCTTCAACTTGTACCTTTTAGGCTATGTCCACATCATCAAACATGTTTTAAGAAGGTTCCATATCATCAAGGGTCACATAGGTGACCCCTCCAAGTCATCATGTGTTATAATTATACCCAATGACTGCCATAATTGGTCCAAGTGCAGGTCGGCCCTCCAAATAAATACAAATCAGCTTCAAAATGACAAACTAGGGGAGCGTTCTACATGGCATGTGTAGGATAATTCCAAGTGTGAATAATTAGCACCAAATATGGTCAAGGAGGTGTTTCTAATGCCTTGAGAAGTGTGAGATGCCTCAAAACATGAAATTGTCCAAAAATTAGAATGCTACTTGTTATCGCACAAGTTGTAGGTTGGGAAAAGCCTGACCCAACCACCAAGTGGCGACAACTAAGGGACACTATACCCAATGTCACCTCAGTATAGGTCCTACGCTTCAAGGGTGACTAGGTCACTCTAAGGAGGCGATCTTGGTGACCCTGGGGGGATGGAGATGGATGGAAGGGAAGGAAGAGAAGTATCCCCCTAAAGGTCAATGATGGAACAAGAAAATGGCTTTGATGACTCGTCTACGTGTGGTTTAAAGTTGCCAAGTCTTTGGGTACTTGCAAAAGTGTTTGTACTTGCTCAAGACACAAGAAAAGCCACACTTTCATATAGTATGTTAGGTGGAAAATCAAGTTAAGTTTGTTGTCCCTAATTTGCAGCGATCAAGTTCTTTTAAATATGCAATAGATAGGTGAGCCAACAATGACTAATATATCTTGCACAAAATAGTATGAAACTTGAGCTGTTAAACAAGGTTGTTATAAAACATTTATGCAGAGAATTTATTAGCGTTATGGGTATAACATATAATGCATTACAACAACAAAATCACCCAATGAAACTTGCCCAAAATTTGACCAAAAAGTGCACTATAGCAAGTAGAATATGAGGGAAAAGTCTTAGCTTAAGTCTAGGGTTAGTTTATGAGATATTAGGGTTAGAACAGTTAGGGTTTATGAAGCCTTATGGTTGTAGGGTTATTTTGTTAACAACAACAAGGCTTATTAGGAGAGAGGGGACTCCTCAATGAGGCAAGAGAGCCTAGGGCTCAAAGAACAAAATCCCATTGAGAGAGATTCAAGACCTTGACTTTTCACGTTTACCAAGGAAACAATTTATTTCTCCAATTCAACAAGTGATGACTAGTGCCTTTAATGATTGGGTTAATGGAGTCAGGAAAAGAATAGGCTAGAGATACTACCTCCTTGGGGTGTAAATCCTCTTACAGTCTTACTCTCCAAGGAAAGTATCCCTAGCTAGGGTTTAGACTAAGAGGGTCTATGCACTTATACTTCTCTTAGTAAACCCTTGCTAAATCAACAATACTTAAGAAAAATTATGATGGAGGCTAAGGTGCGGATGTATTCCCTTATACTTCCCAAGTTCCCACCTAGCTCTAGCAACAATCAACCTTGGCTTGAAACACAAATGATAACACAATGCAAATTTTCTTAGCAATTCAAGTAACATAGGCTAAGATAAACCACCACAATAGTAAGGGAAAAGCCTTCCAAGGCTAGCGCATACCTCCACCAACCAATAACCAAGAAAAATAGACATACACAAGAGTACAAGAGAGAAATAACCAAAGATAGCGAAAATTCCAATCCAAGGCCTCTCCAAATGGGAGAGATATGTTCTTAAAATGAAATTTCATGATCTCTATTTATACCAAATGTTTATCACATAGTTTGTCCACCGAATTTTAAGGTAAACCACGAGATAGGGGTCAACAACAAATAATATTAAACAATTCATGATTTGCACATAAAATAAAACCCTAAAGTAAGACGTCACCCTTCTATGGTAACGTTTTGGCACTTTTAGGTCAAACGTTGAGTTGGAGATGATAGAGTTGGGCCTCCAAAGGCCATGTGTATTCGATCCAACCTTTTATTCCATGATCCAAGGGTTACTTCCTTCAAAACGTGCCATGTGTACTCATCACCACCTCAAGCCCCTCAAGCATGATATCAAGCCCCTTAAGGTGACGTTTTAGGCCTCTAAAGCAAATTGTTTGGCTTGTGAGGGAATGGTGAGGTCATCCACGGTGCCTTCTAGGCCTCCAAAGGTATGTCTCTATCATCCGGCATGCAGGCCCTTGGAATCGAACGGACTTGAAGCCCCAAGGAAGCCCAATCTAGGCTTGTTCTTACAAAATCGTCGACCAACTAGGTCCTGCAAAGACAAATAAGCACGCCCTCCAAGGATATCAAGTCATAATATCATGGTGAGTAAATCAAATCAATAAATGAGACACCTAATCATGTGCATCAAATATTACCCGGTGAAACAAGTAAGTGCTCAAGGACATTATACAACTTGCCAAGATTAGATATGAGGGGGTTGATGAGGTGTCCTATTAGGTAGATATTTCGCTAGGTCAAGGAGTGTTCCCCAAGTGATATCTTTCTAATCCATGTGAAGTAGATGAAGTGGTTAAGGATCAAGACTCACTGGGCATGGGGTTCATGACGTACAAGTGGTTGTAGTGTCTCATTCATGGGTGCCTTCGTAGAGGATGTGTGGCACCTTTGTTTGCAATGCAATTTTTCCAAGCCCATCCTCTTGCCATTATTTGTTTCTTTCATGTTTTAAAGGACGATTTGAAGGCCATTGTCATGGCATGGTGTCCACATAATGACAGTGTCACTCACAAATACCTTGCAGAAATGAGAAGGTTGGMTCGTGATGAGAGCCCATTTCTCTCAGTTGTGTAACCAAGAGCCACTACCTTGGCTTGGTGGCTAGATGATGGTAATGTAATACCACTARATACCCATGATCATGATAGTTCGGCTCGTGATGAGGCCTCCTATCCTCCAACTAGCCCCCCTAAGCATTCACTATCAATTATTCTTGTGGGTCCCCCTTTTCTTATAGAGAAGCGTTTCATTTCTTTCTCGGGGGATCCCTGGGCGAAACATCTGGAAGTTCTATATATAGGATTTTACCTTTTTAAACAACAACAATCCCTCTGAGCCTTCAACCCCTTTTTCCCATAGAATGAGGGACAACCCCTTCTTTAGGTGATGGAAAGTGGTAAGTATGTCTGGGAACGGTATGATGGCTCTTCAAGGGATTTCCTAGTAGCAAACCCATTCCCAAGGAAGACCACTTACTAGGGAATAATGTCAACCACCAAGATGAAATGAGGAAAAAGGAATAATGCCCAAGTGTATGTCATGAAATCTAAAGCAGTCTAAGAAACAACATACTCAAAATGCCTCAAATATTGAAATGACACTCACCATAATACCTGACTTGTACCTCTTGGAAGAAGGCCCAGTGCCTCTCAAATGCCAGCTGGTGTGGTGGATGCCATCTGAAAATACTGACATCTGTGGTGGTGAGAATGGTCTCCATCTCTGCAAGTGGATATTGGTTCTAATGTAGTCTCTCGACACTCCATATCTTCTTAGTTATCCCACAAAATGGGGATAACATTTGGTTCCTACTTAGGGACATGTGCTCGTCGTAGAGTGCATGAGAACCTCAACATCTCTTGGTAGACCTGTTCCTGCCAAAACGCAGACAAAAACATCAAGGCATCTAGGCTGGTGCTATCACCCTTCATCCATATACATAAAAATCCAAATGAAAACTAATCTAGAAAAGAAAATTTTGGCATTTTTTAAAAAATTTCTAAACTAAGCATGAACTCAATATGCAAGTAGAGCAAAATGAAATATGAAATGAATTTAATGTAATATGAGGAATCAATATGAAAATGAAAGAAATCAAAATGACTTACCTACTTACCTGGGGGCCTTGTGGCTCTGAAGATCAAGTGATAGATGATGGCAGGTGAAGTCATACAACCAATGTAACCAGTTGATCATCCCATCAAAGTATCTCCCTCTGTGCTTGATTATGTAAAACAACGAGGATAAGTCGAGCACATAATGCTCATGAGCATAAATAGGTATATAATAAATCATGAAATGAAACTCATGGATATGGGTGGGAGGGAGAAAATCCGACTGGAAAGAATATCCACAACTCTAATCACGCAAAGAATCTTGTGTGAAGTGATAGCCACAAGCTCAATCAATCCATCTCTGAAGGGGGATACTATATGTATATGAAGGCTCATCTTCATCATCCTAAACATGATCCTTGCTTCCTAAAGATAGAGAAGATATGAGAGGTCACAATAAAACCTCATGATTTCCTTGATAAGAGAAAATGAGGTAAGGGACACTCTTAGGTATAGAAAAAAATTCCTTCTTTATCTTCGAATCCTTGTAGAAGATATTAAAGTACTTCCTCTTTGTAGAGTGACCCTCAGATCGCTTTGAGGTGGCCATGTCCTGGTATTCCTCCAATACTGAGGAAGAAAGTGGCTGAGAGTCTCTTATTGCACAATCTGTACTTGCCCAAATCCCAAGGCAAGTGAATGCAAGATTTACGTAACAAGGGGTGACCTATCATTGTCACCTTAACAGAAATTTGGAAAGCCTATCATTGTCCTATAACATGAAACCCACTTCTATTTAGAGTATATCCACAGTACCCCCAAGGAGGCGTCCAGTGACTTCGAGGGGTTTGAGAAGGCCAAGATAAATGATATAAGAAAGTACCTCCCCTCTCACAGGGCACTCAAGTCGGAGGTTATTTGTGTCTTATAGAGATGAAACAAAGAGGGTAAATAAGGTGTACACCTTGAGAACAAGACAACAAATGAAAAGTGTGACTGCCCAGAACAAGACAACAAATAGAAAAGAGTGTGATTTCCATGTACCCTATGATGTTAGTGCTTCATAAGACCATGAACCTCTGAAAAATAAGTAAGATGATATAAAACTGCAGCAAGGTTATTATTTATAACAACAATGAATATTTTTTAATGGCCACAAAAATTATGCCTTAAGGATGCTTCAAAATGACAAGAACATATAGCTCTAAGTTGACAGAATGATAACAACTTGTCAGAAGAAAAATTGGCAATGTATAATCAACTTTTAATGTTACTTTTGAGATGAATTTGCTGTTGTTAGATGGCTGTAGAAATCTTTGCAACAGCAGCACGTTAGTCAATTGATTAGTCTAGTGTAAGGTTAGTAGAAGTTAGTAAATGTTTCAAGGAAGATAGTTTGAGAGTTGTTTGATCAATCAATCACTATAGTGAGTGGACTAGTGCCTTTTAAGGTGTATGGAGTCAACAATAGCAGCAGAAAATCTTAGAGAAAAATAGCAATGATAGTACTTAGTCAAAGGAGATGGAATGGATGGAGGAGGTGTTGGTAACCCAAGGCCTCAAGCATCCAAGTCCTAAGAGAAAATTGGCTAGAAAGTAAGGAAACTTAGGCGCTAGCGATTTCTCTTTCCTTAGACAATTTGGAAATAATATATGCAATAGGAAATTAGAGTATGGCTACTAGAGTGCTAGCATTTAGGGCTCTAGTAGATACTTCTAAATAAGGTGCACTTTGAGAAAATTAAACAAGTGTAAAACCATAGAGTGAAAGATAACAACTTATGTTTCTCTCCTAGGGTTTTAAGCAAGCGATTTCATAATCTTTAACATGAACTAAGTAAAATTTACCACAAGTATTCAATAACATGAACAAATTACATATTTTCTACTTACTTCACCAAGAATAATCAAGCCAAACCCTAGTTGAAGATCCTCCACAATGAAAAAATATCCAAAATACACCACAAATTGCCTCTCCAAGAAGTTGTGCACCAATTAGTTCAGCGAATAATCCTTAAAGAGGGTCAAATTTCAGACCACACACTTGTGTGATGTCATGATGAAAAAATGAGAGTTCTCTCTCTATTTATACAGTATCAATGACCTTTAATTAAAATCAGGTCACAAAAAGGCCGACAGAGCCAATTTACATTTAAAATCTAGTTTTTACATAAATGACATTAATTAAACCCTAATATCGTATCCAAGGGTGAAGTCATGGCCTTCTAGGGTGACATTAGGCCTCTAGGGTGGAACGTTAGGCCTCAAATGCAGAACGTTTGGCCTCCAAAGGCCCTGAATGCTGCCACACGTGCCAGCTAGCACACAACTTCCCTCATAAGTGGAAACCCTAACTCTGGATGATGTCAGGGTCATAATGATGAAGTCATGTGCTCTCAAGGGTCAATGTCCAGGTGGAAAGGAAGGACCCCCTTGGGTCTAGGTCTATCGAAGTGTCCTTGGTGCAACATCCTTCTTTCTTCCTGGTGCAAGCCTCTAGTGTCTCTCTCCCCTTGGTGGGGTCACAACATCCATCTGTGGGCTTTCATCCCCATGGAGGTCCGAGCTAATAATTCCCCCATATGTACCTATCCACTGGGCAAAGTCCTGCAGCAAAAACAAGTACACCTTCCATGGGTTCATAAGTCGCGGGGATCATAGCAATGTCAATCATATCTGATAATCAAACTACCCAAACATGTGCATCAAGCCCCCTTTACCTAGAAAAATTCTCAAAGATGTTATGCAATTTAACAAGGTTTGGAGAGGGTCTCAGGATGTCCTATTGGGATAATCCTCCTTAAGTTCGGGGTGTTTCCTAGGTGAGAGCCAATCTAGGTCATGTAAGTGTGTGTGAGGTGACATGGGAAGTGTTTGGGCATAAGGTGCAGTGATAACAGGGAAATGTAGGTCTTACATGTGGGTGCCTTTTTAGAGGGCGAGTTTCACTTTATCATGGATGCCATTATTTCCTAGCCCATCAATGCCTTTTATTCTTAGTCTTATTGCTTTTTCTTTTGTGCTTCAAGGGAAGAGTTGAGGGACACTGTCCTGGCTTGGTGACCAGAGGTGACAGCGTTACCCACAAGAATTTCATGGAGATGAGAAGGCTGGCTATGCCACCAAGATCCACTACCCTGGTTTGGTGATCAGATAGATGGCAGTGTCATACCGCTACATGCCCATGGTCCTAATAGGTCGGCTCATGATGGGACCTGCTTCTGTTGATAGACAAGATACAATGAAGAAAAGATGGGCCCTCTGAGGCCATGCTTAAGTCATCCGGATCTTGAAACTCCATGTCTAGGACCTATGGTTATTGAGACATGATCTCCTTAGTTATCCCTAAGATAGGGGATAACATTTGGCTCCAACTCGGGGACATGTGCTCACCGTAGAGTGCATGAGAACCTCAGCATATCTGGTATGACTTGTATCTGCTAGATCTCAACAAAATGCATCAGTAATCTTCAGGGTGGTGATATCACCCCTCGCTCATATACGATATAAAATAAAGATAAGAAAGCATATATACATGAATGGAGAGATACACTATGAAAATGAAACTACAACTATACTAGTATGATATGCAGATGGTATATACAATGAATGCAAATGCCTACCTAACTTACTTGTACTTACCTGTGAAGTCAAGTCTTTTCCCCATGATGGGGTTTAAGAAGGTGTCCACTAACCGATAATGGACATTTTCTTCCTTCAACATGGATGAATGTTGAAGCATCATGTGTTGGGTATGCATGTTATATTCTTTGCATGTGTGTGTGTGAATGCGTTAAGATTTTTTTTCTATTTTTAGCAGTTTTCTAAATTAATCCCTATTAAGAGGCTTGGATTTTGGTAGCTATGGAGACTAATATTGTGCCCTGTTGTATGATGAATGGTGAAATTAGCACAATGAAGAGTTGAAAGTTGCAACACCAAGGAAGGCTGGTTTCTCCCAGTTAAGGGTTTCAAGCGTAATGCATTGTACTATATGTGTATGAGCCATTGATTAATTTATGTTTTGCTTAAAGAGTATGTATGCATTGCTTTAATTCCCTAGGGTTTAAAGCACACATGTGGTATCCAGGAGCTCATTTTAGCTTGAGGAATCTTTGTTCTTTGAGGGTTTGGCTGGAATCTTATTAGATCAAATTTCCTCGGTCTATGATAAGATTGGGTTTAGTGGGAGATTTTTGCAGTGGTGATTTGAGTGAAGAAAAAGAAATGGTGGGCTCTTCTAGAATCAAGATAGAGAATTCCAGCGGTAAAAACTTTGAGCTATGGAATCTCAAGATGGAGGCCCTTCTTGTAAAACAAAAAGAACAATGGATCGATGTGGATCATAGTATACAACCTTTGATGCATAAATCTGGCACCTGATCTGATCCCAGTACACAACCTACAATGAAGAGTTGAAAGGTGCGACACCAAGGAAGGATGGTTTTCTCCCGGTTAAGGGTTTCCAGCGTAAATGTCTGTGTACTATGTGTATGAGCCATTGATTAATTTATGTTTTGCTTAAGAATATGTATGCATTGCTTTAATTCACAGGTTTAAAACTTACATGTGGTATCAGAGCTCATTTTTGGCTTGAGGGGGACGTCTTTGTTGCTGAGGGTTTGGCCCGGTCTTGATAGATCAATTTTATCTTGGATCTGTGATAAATCTAGGATTAGCGGGAGATTTTGCAGTGGTGATTTGAGTGAAGAAAGAGGAATGGTGAGCTCTTCTAGAATCGAGATAGAGAAGTTCAACAGTAAAAACTTTGAGCTATGGAATCTCAAGATGGAGGCCCTTCTTGTAAACAAATAACAATGGATCGATGTGGATCCTGGTACACAACCTACTGGTACGCAATATACTGGCACACAGTCTATTGGTACACAACCTACTAGTACACAAACTACTAGTACACCACCTATTGGTATGTTGAAGGAAGATTGGGAGAAGTTGGAAAGAAGATCGAGTACTATTTGACTCTTCTTAGTAGATTCGGTGTTGTTGAATGTCTTGGGAGAATCTACAACCAAGGAACTATGGGATAAGTTAGGGAAATTGTATCAATCAAAGTCCATGGTAAACAAGTTGTTTCTTTGAAAGAAGTTGTATCATCTTAGGATTGAATATGGATATTTTGTGACAGAACATCTAAATTCCTTTAATACTCCGGTAAGTCAACTGGTATCTGTTAATAATACGATTGCAGAAGAAGATAAGTGTATTACTTTGTTATGTTCTTTGCCAGACTCTTGGGATAATCTGGTTGTAGTAATTGGTACTACCACTCAATCTACATTGAAGTATGAGGATGTAGTTGCATCCTTGTTATCTGAAGAGATGAGGTAGAAAAGCATGGATAGTCAGAGCACAAATGATTTATTTGTAAGAGGTCGTACCCAAGACAGGAATCCTGGTAAGTCTTCGGGGGGGAGATCTAAATCTACAGGTAGATCTAAGTCTCCAGGAAAATATTTGAGGAAATGATGGAAGTGTCATAAAACATGACATTATAAGAAAGATTGCAAGTCTAAGAAGGATGATAAACCAAAGGGATCTGATAATACCACTTCCACAGAGGTGAAAACCTCCATTGAAGAAGGAGGTGATGTTTACTTGGCATCTACAAGTACACATGCAACTCGTGGTGTATGGTTAATCGACTTAGGTGCGTCATATCATATGACTCCTCACAGGGAGTGGTTTTGTGAATATGAAAAATATGATGGTGGTGATGTATCCTAGGAGATGACTCGACAACCAAAATCATGAGACGTGGAAGGTTTAAGTTGTTGCTAAAAGATGGAAGGATTAGAACTCTCCCTGGGGTTTTGCACATTCCAAAACTAGCCAGGAGCCTAATGTTTGTAAGCAAGTTGGATGATGTAGGAGTGGATACTGTATTAGGAAAGGTAACTTGCAAGATGGTACGAGGAGTAATGGTGTTGATGAGGGGAGTTCGGTGTGGAAATCTGTACAAGTTGCTRGGAATCACTTATACTAATGGGTGTAATAGTTTTGTTGTCCCTGGCCAAAGAAATAAAGAAGACAAGACCAATACTGTCCTTGGAAAGAAGACCATGTTGTGGCATCAAAGACTRGGGCATATTGGCGAAAAGGGCCTTCGAATACTACACGGTAAAGGTATGGTTGAAGGTATGTCTAATTGCACTCTGGATTTTGATTTCTATGAACATTGCATATATGGTAAACAAAATCGAGTAAGATTCCCATCTAGTGTTGCAAGAGCAAAGGGGATCTTAGAGTTGATACACATTGATGTGTTTGGACCTATGCCTATTCCATTGTAATGATCCCAAGCCATTATGCAAGGATCATCACGGTTTTGGTGTCTTTTTAAAACTTTTTCCAACTGTGGTATTTCGTCAAACACTTTGCTAAATTACTTGTTTAGGTGTGTTTATATGAATGTTTGCAACAAATAACAAGAATAGACAACCATGGAACATACCTCAACCATATGCAATATGATAGGCAAGACAAAACATCTCAAACTTCTTTTATTCATGAAATAGAGAAACCTGCTACAATGAAGATGTCGATCTGGAATGCTCAACAGATAGCCAAGATGATAGACAATAGAGCTGCTATAAAATGCTCCAGAAAATACAAAATAAGCCTCCAAAGGATGGATAAGAGATGAAGACCAATGCCAAGTAGATCTGGGCCAAGTGTCAAACCCCCACTGGAATATGTCATGTCCTATTAGAATGCTGAAGCTCTTAAACAATTTGGCCCTGGTGCCAAAGATGTACAATCACCTCAAGAAAGATGCCAAATAGTAGAGCAGGTGATGGCAAGAACAACCCAGGTGCCCGAATCTCCAAGATCCCTCTCGAACCCTGTAGATTTGAACTCCTCCACTGAATGGTGTGCCCCACTAGATGACTGAAACCCTAATAATTCAACCTCTCTCCTAGAGACCTCCAACAACTCCACCAATCCACTAGAATGGTAGATTGGGGCACGACAATGAATACCCAAGTGCTCAAATCATCAAAATACCTACTATATCCTTAGATCTAGATACCCTCCAAATAATGGTGTGCCCTCCCCTTGGGAAATTGTCCCACTCTCGATACAAATCAATCCTCCACTAAAAGACTCTGAAAAACCACCAATAATGATGCCAAGACACCCGCAAGGAAAACCCAATACTTGGAATTCCCGAAATCACTTCTCCTTAGCTAGAATGAATCCTCCCTCAATGTATGGTGTGCTCCTCTTGCTGGAAACCCTCAACTGGTGCGCCCTCTCTCTATCTGCACATGAAACTGATGTATAATCCCCCTACAAGTGAGTACATCTAGAACTAGAATGGTGTGGGAGTGTATTGCATCTCCGATACCAAGCTTGGGACAAGCTAGGTGGAATATTTCACCACTGAATCATCCTCTAGGGTTTGTTAAGTCAAAACCCTCAAAACCCCCAATGTTGGGCTCACTAGCTAGAAGCCAAATATCAAGTGAGAATCATACCTGAATGAATGAGAAGAGGCCCTTGCCTTTCCTTTATAATTTTTTCTCTCCTTGTCCCTCCAAATTGACTATCATTTTATTAATATTTAATTAATTAATTAAATCACTTTAATTAATTAATTAACCTTTTTACCTCTGAAAAACTCCTTATCTTTTCTTGTGGCTTCCCTGGCCACTAAAAGACACTTCTAGCCATCCCATCCTGTAGTGTTTCTCCTCCCGATTCCAATGACCTATTACACTGAGAGGTTCCTCCAAGTAATGTGCCCAAAATGACCTCTTCAATGGATTTCATTGACTTATAGCTCAAAATAGTCAAAATCATGGAAATCATTGGAATGAAATGGAACCAAAGCCAACCTGTGTGGAAAGGCTCATAATGATGAGATATGATGAGAAATGCTAGCTGGACCACACAATGCCTTTCAATAATCCCTGTACTCGCTATAACACCCCTCTGGCTACTCTGGTCATCATAAACCTCTGCACTGTGATGATGTCCCAAAGTGGGGACATTACATCCATCATTAGGTAAATCTGTGTATTATGTTTCATTCATAGATGATTTCTCAAGGAACACATGGATTTATTTTCTTAGAAAGAAATCTGAAGTATTTGATAAATTTAAAGAGTTTAAGCCTATGGTAGAAAATCAGACAGAGAAGAAAATAAAGGTATTGAGGACAGATAATGGTGGAGAATTCCGCGGAAATGAATTCGAAGAACTCTGTAAGAAGTGTGGTATAGCAAGGCACAAGACTACTCCATACACACCTCAACAGAATGGAGTTGCATAAAGGATGAATAGGACACCAATGGAAAAATAAAGGAGCATGCTTAGTGGTGCCGAGTTAGGACAAGAATTATGGGCAGAGGCAGTGGGTACAACATGTTACCTGGTCAATTGATCACCCTCATCAATGTTGGATGATAAAACTCCACATGAGGTATGGACTGGTAAGAAACCCTCTCTTGAACATCTCAAAGTGTTTGGTTTTGATGCTTATGTACATCTTCCAAAGGAAAATAGGAGTAAGTTGGATAATAAAGATGAAAAGTGTATCGTTATGGGTTATAAAGATGGCAAGAAAGGTTATAAGCTTTGGAACCTAGAATCTAAGAACACTGTTTACAATCCGGATGTTGTTTTTAGAGAGGTAAAAGATGTTTCCAAACAAGAATTCCTACCAAGGAAAGAAGAACCTGAGAAAATAGAGTTTGATTTGGATGATGCAAAATCTAAATCATCTAAAGAAGATGAAGTAGAAGAAGAAGAACCTCATACCCTAGTATTGAAGAGATCAGTGAGGGAAAGAAGGCAACCAAAAAGGTATAGTCCACCTGATTTTCGTTCTAATTTTTCTTTATCTATTAATGATGATGATCCCACAACTGTCAGGGAAGTAGTGAATTCAGAGGATAGTAAACTCTGGAAGAAGGCCATGGTTGAAGAAATGGATGCCTTGGATAAGAATGAGGCATGGGATATAGTTGAGTTTCCATCTAGAAGAAAATCTATTAGTAAATGGTTGTTTAAGAAGAAGTTCAATGCAGAAGAAAAAGTGGAAAAATACAAATCTCAGTTAGTAGCAAAAGGTTATTCCCAGGTAGAGGGTGTTGGAGTTACTTCACACACACCTAGGATTTATTTTTCCTAAGGTTTTTATTTGTTCATTAGTCATAATTAGTCATTATCGAGTCTCCTATATTTTAGGAGAGAATATTCCACCTGGAGAATATTCTCTTTTA
>SNQJ01S0158739.1:0-10283 GCA_010110895.2 Picea sitchensis
TGTGTTTGCACCCAACATTTGGTAGGTGGTGGCGAAGTTAGGGTTTGTCTCATAGAGTTGGGGCCATCCAGATGTCTCATGGCCGCAAGATTCTAGCACCATGGTGAGTGTCACAACTGACAGTCTGCTGAGGCAATCAACAACGTGATTGGCACTTCCTGTTTTATACTTGATGTTGAGGTGTAATTGCTGCAAGTATGTGGACCACTTTTGATGAAGGTCATTATGCAATTTTCCCTATGTCTGCATGAACTGTAGTGGCTTATGATCAGTGTGGATGACTGTCTCCTTCCCAAGAATGAAATTTCTCCACTGGCGGTAGGCTTGCACAATGGAGTACATTTCTTTGTCGTAAGCAGGGTAATTATGAGCAGTATCTGATAGTGTCTCACTATGATATTCCATGGGGTGGTCGTGCTGAGTGATAATAATTCCCACAACATAGTATGAAGCATCTATATTGATCGCAAAGGGATGTTGCAGGTTTAGTAGTGAAAGTACTGGGGATGAGCACAAGCGCTGCTTCAAATCATCGAACTCTTGTTATTGGGACTGGCCCCACGAAAATTTCGCCTTACCACCACCCATGTTTATTTGGCTGAGGGCCCATGCAATATGGGAGAATCCCAACACAAACATGCGGTAGAAATTGGCAAGGCCCAAGAAGCTCCGAAGTTCAGTGAGTGTTGTTGGGGCTTGCCAGTCCAAAAATTCCATTTCAGTATGGATGTATCTATGTAGATCATCGTGATACTTGATCACCAGATGTCTCTCCGAATCTTTGATACCTATCTTGGTGCACAAGGTATGGAAGATATTTGTGAAATTTGGCACTGCTTGGTCTCTTTCTTGCCACAGTGTGGTCCATTTGGTATACAGGTCATCATAACTTCTGACATGGTAGTATTGTTCCTTAATAACATCCCTGAAGGATTCCTAGGTGGTCGTTACTGAAAATAATGAGGTTTCCTCTGTTTCCTTTTTCTCACAGGAAGTTTCCCACCAATCTTTGTCATGGGGAACGACTTTGAGGACCGCAAAAGTAATCTTTTCTCTATTTAAAAAGTTATGGACATAAACTTACCTTTCTAGTAGATTCAACCACTTGTCTACAACATCTGCGTCTATATGACCTTCAAATATAGGAATATCGAAGTTTATTTGTACCTTGAAGGGGGTGGCACCTCCGTTCGAAGAATATGCGTCGCTTGTTGGTAGCCGCCAAAGGATTTGCGTGAAACTATCCATCATCTCGTTCCTTTTTTGCGTGAGGGATTCCTCAATAAAAAGTTTGAAAGGATATCCTATCCCATCATATTTAGTTTCTCCTACCATGAGAGGTCACTTGGGCATGCGAGATCTTCTGTCCTCAAAAGAAACAAGCTCGAGATCCAACTCTTTGTACTCCGAGATCGTTGGGGACATGCATTGAGACGACAAGGAGAAAACCCCTATGATACCACTGATATGTATTTTATGAGAGTAAAGAAATGAATATAGATTATTAATAGGTGCTTAACAAAAAATAACAAAGATACAATAAAATTGGTTTTCTATTCAATAACGAAATAAGCTGAAACTGTAAAATGTAGCGGAAACAAGCTCGCTAGAATGGTGGCGGTTTATCTCTGAGAAGAGATGTGATAGCTGCGTGCATTCACAAGAAGAAGATTATAATGAGGCTCTGAAGGCATTTTTACAATAAAAAATAATTCCCAAAACCCTAGACATCCAAAAACCTAACCCTAGGAGATGAAATGCCAAAAGTCATGTGGGCCCCGTTTGGGTAAGTTAGCACATCAACTTCCTGGGGTCGTAACGTTTGCATACAATCTCCGTTTTAGGCGTGTGATAGCCCGTTGGAAAGGTATCGTCGAGGAAATTAATTGTATGTGATCAATAATTCCTTTATATATCATTAATAATATCTATCCCTAAAAACCTTCATTTAGTCCCTCAAAATGGTCTCGGAAGTTAAAACTGCTAAAAATAGTAAATTGCCAAAATTGTCAGAAAATTGTTTTGAGCTAGTTGGAAAAGGTGGGTGGCCACTGATATCCATCTGGATCAACATTGTAGACCTTATTAGGGTTCATTTTCCTATGCTAACAGTCCCTCAACAGTTGTTCCTCTCCACAACCCCAACATTTCAAGGTTTCTCTCTTTGTGTTATCAGTCTTACTTGGAGTTTCTATGAATGGTTTATTCCCACTCTAGGATGGAAATTTCTTCTGATACACACTTCTGGCACGGAGGCTCATCCTAGATATCTTACCATAGTTCTTAAATTTTGAGGTTTTAAACCCCTTCTTCTTGAATTCCAAATTGTTTTTCTTCTTCCAGTCTTCACAGGGTTCTGTCTTACTCTTGAATTGCTCATAGAAATACCTTGCTTTTCAAATAGTATATTCTAAGGTCTTTGTCTTATCAAACTCAATTCTGTCATGGTAGGACTGAGGTAATCCACTAATAAATTGTTTCATCTTTACCTTTTCATCCTTTATGTAGGGCACATACCTCATCAACTCGATAAATTTGTTGATATACTCATCTATGGTGAGTTGTACCAACTTGCGTTTATATAACTCCTTGGTCTTCCCATCAAAGTATTTTTCTAACAGGTACTTCTTCTTGAAATATTTCTCAAATTGTTTCCATGACAAGTCCTTATCATGGAATCCTTTCACATTCCTAAGATCTTCCCACCAAATTGAATCTTTCCCATTCATGTTGAAAATGGCTATCCGAGCCTTTAAGTTTTCAGAGTAGTCATGGACTCTGAAGTACTTCTTTAAGATGAGTAGCCAAACTTTTGCTTCTCCCCCCTTCTTAATATCTCCATCAAAGGTGGGTGGTTTGGGTTTATTGAATTCTTCAAGGTCACAACTCTTGGAATGTTTCCTATTATTTCCTCTTGTCTGAGAATGGGAACTAATTTTACCACTAGAAGATTCCTTGCAGTTGCTAGTGTCCTCACTAGAGGAATATTCCATTGAATGTATCTTGGCTCCATGTTGGGCCTTCTTTGAGGTGCTCCTCCTGGTGTGGCCACTTTTAGGACCATGCTTCTACATCTCAGGTGGACTTGGAGTTTTCTTAGTATGATGCCTGTCCACATGACTGGAAGTTGGACCATGTTGTAGTTGCCTTTGTATATCCGATAGACTTTGTAGTAGGACCAAATTAACTTCTGTCTGCTTCTCCTGTTCCTTGATCACCCTTTCATTGTCATCCTTATAAATCTATAATTCTTCCATGAGGCTTCTTACAGTTTCAACCAAATTTGGAGGGGTTTCCAACACCCTCCTTTCATAAGATTCTTCCTCTCTATTATGGGAGATCTACCCCAACTCCTGATGTGTCACCATCCTTTACATTGTAGTTATCCTATTGTCCAATGATTGCTTGAGTGTGGATAAAACATTTTCTGTTAGTTACTAATCTGCCAATTCATGAACAACACATATCATTGCAAGGTGAAGTTAGTTCTTTATTTGGAAACATTAGCCACCTACAGTGCCAAATTCCACAACATCTATCAATAGTAGAACGGTTAAGGTAGGGTGTTACACCATAATTTCTCTAACAATATTTTTATGCGACTTGTGCATGAGCGCAAGCAGGCCAAGTGTTGTTTCCATGCTCTGATATCAATTTGTAACACACCCAACCCCTAAATAGTATTTCTAGGGATGGGGCATCAATTTTTTTCTTTCCTTGGTTCATTTTCGTTCCTTACTTAAGAAAATCCCTCTTAAAATCTTCTCTGAAACTTATATCTCTCACCATGCACTTGAAGTAGCTGGCGGGGTCTTCCTCGTGACCTCAAGCTAAAAATCGAGAGCTAAGAGTCCTTGTTAGCAAGGTTTAGGAACTTCAGAAGTTCCTAGACTCCGGGAGTTCCAATGGTGTTGTCAAATTCTTAGATCGCCAAACATTGGAGGGGATCAATGATTCACATCCTCCACTGAGATATACAGTTAAAAAGGGGGCTTCGACGTTCGACATCTAACATACCTTTTTCCCAATCCTTTAAGTCTTGTAATATCGCCACTTGTCCCTGTCCCTTCAACATTCAACGTTAGGCGATCAACTATCGTCGTTAGGATTTAGACCTTCGGTGATTGACAATTATTGTTGAACATTCCTTTTCATACTACGTTCAAATATTCTAAACCCCTGAAATTTTCTAGACTTTCGGAGTCCCAGGCATGTCATCATCCCTGTTGGCTAGGCGGACACGATTCAACAGTTAACACACGACAAGGGTCAAGTAGTGACATGTTTCCTCCTTAGGGGGTGACATGTTTCCTGCTCCAATATGCACAAGGGATGGGTTAATCAGCCAAAACTGGGTGACACGCGGCACACATAGAACGGGTCCACATCACCTGTGATGATGTCAATGAGTCACGTCATCATAGATTGATAAATGCCAAGTCCTTTAATATAACGGTCCACAAGATCCCACACAGATCATAGATATATGACTATCGTTAATTCACAGCTTCGCCTTCAGAGCTTATCGAACCCTCTCGACATAAATCCCCTGAAGAGTTAAGTCTCCAGACTATGGGAGCTTGTGCCATGTGTCCTTTTTGACCAATGGTTGAGATCCACTTCGACACTCATGACTTCAATGAGTTCATACTTCGTAAACTCTTGGTTGGTTTCCTCTAGAGTATGGAATCTCCAAACTACGGGATTGCTTTCCATGCACCCCCTCATCCAATGGTCCTAGTTCAATGGTCAACACTTCACGGGGAACGAGTATGGGCCACATGTTGCTCCATGACATGTTCCCAGTCAGTCAAGTAGTCAAAGGTGGGGCCCTTAGATCGACAGCTTGGAGAATCCCGAAGGATCCAAGGATAGACAGTCACATTAATTTGGCAATTCAACATTCGGGAGTTCGGTGAGTGTGTCTCCCGGCTTTCCCTCTGGACAATGCCAGATCTTTCGCCACATTTACCTAGTGTCTATGACCAAGATTTACTCCAGCTCACAGAGCTTCAGGGAAAACTCACGCATTCCTATATCATCGAATACCTGGACTCTCAGATAATCGTTGATCTATGGAAACATGTCCCTCCAGTTTCAATGGTCTAGATTAAATCTGTGACTCCAACATTTGGGTGTTTTGACACTAGACCATCCCAAATCTCTCGAAGTAAGACTTTGCCGAAGCGCTTAATGCCTCCCTTCCTATGTCTGATATAACGACTGAGAGCGATCCATATTGGATCCCCAGATTGATGGTCCTCATCAATTCATGACTTCAGCCTTTGGGTACTTTCGAGGATTGTGAAGTCTCAAGTCCCAAAGTCCCAAAGCCCAAAGAGTTATCCCCTTTTTGGGCTAGCGCATGGTTTCGAGAGCTTAGTCACATGGATACTTTGGAAGTTATAGGAACTAAGTGCTACTCCTTTAGAAGTAATTAGGTTAATGACCTAGGCATGAGCCCTCGGTCAGATGGGTTAATAGTCTAAGGGAAAAACACCCTTCTCCCATAGAATTCGGACTTAACATTCCCTGTAAGGTAAACTTCACAGGGTTGGCGAGACTTAGAAATTTTGGTCAATCCTACCCTCTCTCTCTCTCCTATGGATTCACATCTCATGACTTTCTAGCAGCCAAACTGAGATAAATTGAAATATAATATAGATATAATAGTTTACAGAAATCACATAGATTTTCTAATAACTATTCAAATATTGAAAGATTGAATCATAAACAAAGACATTTCATCATCACATAAATATAATACACAGACTATGAAAATACTTATTAGAAATGGAAAATGTGATGCAACTGCTGAAAGGGGTGCATGTTTCCTCCAAACCATAGGCACAGTCACTCCTGATGGATTTACCACTGGCCACCCCTAAGCTAGACTATGATGCTCTGAGAGAGATTCTTTCTCTTTTCTCCACAATAGTTAGGGACGAAGGTTACTCTCCTTCTCCCATAGAAAATGGGTATCCGGTTTTCTCTACTCCAAGAAAGGAGGTATGCCTGAGTACTTCCTCAGTTACTTGTCAGCCTCATTTATCATCTTGTAGCGAAACCTTGTCCCAATATTTTTACAACCAAAACAAGATTGATTCTCATCTTTTATCTCAACTTCAGAATCAAAGTCTGTTCACTGCTCTTCTTGGGAGAGTGTTTTCTCTATTCTGCTATCTCATAGATCTATCTGTGTCCCCGAATTACCTCATTTATTTCCTTCCTCGACAAGGTTGCATGGGTCTAAATCCCGATTTGTGGTCAGGCCTGGAAGCCTTATAGATGAGTACCATTCCCCATCTCCTCATTAATTCTTGAGGATGGACTTCCAACTACCAACATGACTGGTAATTTGTTTCTGGGTAAGAGGACTGTTGAACAATTATTCCTAGTAGGTATTGTTTTGGTGAGGGTCATCTCAACAATACTTGGTTTCCCTGCACCATCTCTCTCATAGCATTCATGGTCTATCTTGGAAAACTTTCCCCCTTTCAGCAGTTGTGCAACACATATTCAAATTCAAATTCTATTAATAACAAAAAATTCATACATTGACCCTTTATACAAAGGTTCATCAAATCAAGCATTCACACATATTTAGTCCACCATAGTCTCTTGGCTAGTTATAGTTTTATTTACAAACTGGGGGAAACAAGGGTATTACAACTCTAATATGTGTTTGATCTTATTTGTTGCAATAATACATAGGAAAACAAAAAATCGAAATATTTTATTACACAATAATTATATGATATACATTCACTATGTAGATTTTTTTTTTTTAATATTATAATATAATATTATAGAGAGATATAGGGATAGTTTGGCTGGGGAATATACAAAGGAGAAAACTCCTAAAATATATTACGAGATAACAAATGTGGATATGGAAAAAAGAGGTTGGACGAGAAAGGAGACATCAAACCTATAACGTACCTAGCCACCAAGCTGGGTCATGCTACTTCAAAATTCCCAACAAGAATGCTCTAAATCTAACTTGGAACATATCTAGTACAACAAATACCAAAATGATTTTCCCGGATACCAATCTAAGTCATACCCATTGCTCGAGTACTTCTAGATTCACCCTCATTGTATGATTACGAATTTTTGTTCCATTCTTTAAAATAAAGAAATATGGATTCAACACATGCAATTAACAAGAACATGCTAAACCATCCAAGAAAGGAACAATGTGCCATGCACAACAAATAACCAACATGCATACACATTATAAATACATATATCAAAGATAAATAAATACACAACAAAATGTACAATATACAAAAAACACAAAGAGCACTTATATTTTCAAGTAAACATTCACCAACTTGATATAGACCAAGGATGTTCCTCCCAACCATAGACATTGTTGTTCATTCATTCTCAACATCAGTGTCACCCCTGATTCAGGGCTATGCATCCACAAAGATGGGTCCTAGGACAAATTTAAAAACACACCAGCTAGCTAATAAGCTATTAGGTTTTCCCAACCCTACAACAATCCTAATTTCCAACTCTCTTTCCTCTTCATCCTGCACAACCCAAAGAAATGAACCCCTTTATCTGCCATGTCATCCTTCATGCTGCTCCATTTCTCTCTAGGGCTCTAGTGCTACTGGTCAAGAAATATCCCTACTAGAAACTCCAAGGATTCTCAGTTGTGGACAATTCTTTTCCGAACTTCCATAAATATCATGCACTCAGGCATCCATTCCCTCATGAAATGATCATTAATTTATTACAACCATCTAGCAATGGCTCTTCTCTTCTAGCCATTTGTTTCCATGCTCAGACCAAGAGCACATGTATTAGCAAGAAAGATGAACAAAAAATTAAAGAGTGAGAAGAGTGTAAGAGTGAATGGAGAAGAACCCCCAAAATAACCCATAATGCATGTTTATATAATTACATGAAATTAAGAACCACACGACCTTCCCCCCAAGAAGCTCATGTAATCACTTTTCTTAATTAAAACCAATATGGTTAGATAATATATAATATAAAGGACTTAGCCCCATCTCTCATGGAATCATAGCCCCCTATCTCTTGTCCTTGTCCATCGTGTAGCCAACAATGTATTTTTATTAATGTATATAGAAGTATTACATTTCCTAGGAACTCCGACCCCTTTTCAACTTTACTGGCTCACTAGCCTAATGTCACATTTACATAATACATTCTAGTTCATAGGGATTAAAACTGGGGTGTTACAGCCCCCTCCCCTTATTTTGGCAATGTCCTTAGTGCACAACACCATACCAATGTTCTTACAATTATAGTATTTTTGGACTTTAATCTACACTCGTAGTCCAACCAATGGATTATATACATAGACATATCCGACCTAAAACAAAAAATGCATACATAGGCATTCCGACCCAAAACATGTATAATGATCTTCACAATTTATATTTATGGCAATAGTTCCAACCTGCAACCTCTCCTTCTCTATCGGCCTACAAAACCCAAGGAGTGTACCCCCTTCTCTACTCTGTAGTCCTTCAATATGTACCACTTCTCTTCAAGGATTCAATGCACTCGACCAGGAAGTTTCAGAGTTGCGGCTCCAAGAATTCCAGCTGCAACAAGCCCACTAGACTTTCATTGTTCCATTCCTTGTCATTGAGCTTGATTTCCTTATGGTAATATTATTCCCGATATTCCAACTTCAATATCCAACATCTCATTTGTATTACACGCATACAATTATCATGAGATATCATTATAACAATTTTCAATCATAAAATGCCAATTTTTTTTTTTTTATACAGGAAAACATAATTTCCCAAGCATGAGATCCCTGATCATAATTCATATGTCTCTTGCAACAATAGATATCAATATTTACTATGGATTACAATAGTTCCATACCCAATACCATTCTTCCTGCAATTTTCTCAACCTTCACTCAGCTAAGCCAACTGTTAGCATATCATAACAAATTTTAATTACAATTTTCCAATTTTTTTTTATACAGGAAATAAAATTCAAGACATGAGCTTATGCTCATAATGTTTGGGTCTTGTAGTAGCATGAATTGGTCTTCTTTATGGGCTTAAATTCCTACCATATCCAAGACCATTCTTGTTGCAATTTTCTCATCTTACATCGAGGAAAACATATTGTCAGTAACTCATGTACAATATTTTTTTTTTCATGGAAACAATTAAAAAAATTCACAAAGTGATCTCATAATTGATTACAACTACAATTCAATCATTTCCATTAATCCAACTATTAACTAGAATGAACCCATCATTCTCTACACATGTATTATCAACCAATCTTTTCTTTTGTCCATCAATATTTTTATTACTTTGTTCCCTCAATAGAGATTTTCTGTAATTTATCATTATGTAACTACTTTAACCTGCAATTTTCTTGTTACACTATCTAATATCTCCTGAAGTGTTCTCAACTTCGTGAGTTAACAATACTCACATCATTTTAGCTGTTAGCATAATCATTTCTATGCAATATAATATATACATGAATTCACCAAAACACATTCAATAATTCCTTTAATACCACTTGTAACATTTTCAACAATTCCAAAAAGTGATCTTAGAATTGTAACAAACAACAATTCAATCACCTTCAACTAGTATTCATATTAATATAATGCAACTATCATTAATTATGCATTTTCAACACCACAAAATTTTCATAATGCAACAATAATTACCAATAAAATAACAACCGATGTGCTAATACCCGTGGACACATTTACACAATGTATCCCTTCATTGACTACATAATACCACATAACTATGTCATGCATTCCACTATGGTGAGATGGAAGGTCTGACCAATGCCTTAACACATCATCCACACACTTCCTACTACTTTCCTGACTATTTAGATACCTTCATTTCCAACCCAAACAAAACACCAATAATATAATTCTTAAGGGCTCTTCAGTGTTGGCAAAGAGGTTGCAGTCCAAACATCAGATATACAGTAGATACTATTGAACACTCACATAGCACTATAACACTTCCATATCCAACCATCTCATGGTCTCACACATGACTAACAACAAAGTTACCGACTTAATGAGAACTGTGATCTCAAAACGAGAACTTTGGCCCAAAAAACCCATATTTTTGCATAACAAACATCCAAATCAACTCCCAAATCAAAAGGTGGTGTTACCGGTAGCCCCATTTTTTTAAACGGGGTCAAAATTACAACATTTTTCAAACATGACCTTCAAAACTCAGACAATAGCTCAGAAAAACCTTAAAATCAACACCTAAAAAAAATGTTTTTGA
>SNQJ01S0158739.1:11812-21960 GCA_010110895.2 Picea sitchensis
AGGCCTTCAACCATTACATATCAATTTAAATCTTGGAAAATTGACAGAGGGAATTATTATCTCAATTCCCTTCAACAACAGAAGTAAACAAATGCATACTTGCATGGTTGTTATCAACTTACTTGATTCTACCTAATCAACATGTATTTGTAGAATCTCCCAGGCTTCCTCCTCCATCCTTTGATCACCATTACTACCACTCTCATGGGTCTTCACATAGATGGAAGTCATAAGCAATAACAACATCCACATCTTTAACCATGATATATCATTTTTCTTGAATATATAATCCATCATTAGTCATACTCAATTACCATACAATTATTCACTACTACATATTAAAAAATTTCCAATGGTACGGAAAAAATTGGTCGTACTGTTGAAAAATACAAGATAAAGATTTCAATTTTTCAATTTTTTTTCAATCTCGCCTGAATTCATTGGACTTGAGATGGAAACAAATGTTCGTCGGAATTGAGATGTCTAGGACAAGGTGTCAGTATTGAGACAAACTTCTATATTCGTCTCAATACTGATGATACTACTGCTAATTGTTGCTCTCTTCAAACAATTACCCACTGTTTGACAAAGTCAATATTGACTTGGTAAACTGTCGTCAGAATTCAAACAACCAAAAATTATAAATATGTTGCATTTTAGAGATGCTGCGATATTTTTTCTATAACAACGATGGTTCAGAAAGGGTATAAGGTGTTCTTGTCAAGCGAAAAATAGATTTTTTTTTATATGTCAATTGCATTAAAAAAATATAAGAGATATTCTATTACACCATTCATTTTTATAAGATAATCATCACTGTATTTTTGTGGGGAAGAATGCCAGAAAATATTAGAGGTGGGAAAAAAGTAAATAGGGTGAAAAGGGTGACGGTAAATGTTATTGTCCTTGTAAAATATGTTGTACTGCATGCCCCATAAGAATTTTAATAGCAACAACTAAAATACATTGTAGGAGATATGGGGACATTGATGGGGGATCAAATGGATATCTTCCTATGGTAACTAGCTATATATTCATTATCTATCTTATATTGATTGTATTTATAAAATTTGTATTGTTTTAATATTTGTAATACACACTAATTTTACATGATTGTTTGTATTTATAAAGTTAGAATTTCCCCCTAACTTTTTGTAGAATGCACCAAGTAGTAGTAGAAATGATGTTATACAAGTTGAGCAACATGAAGTGAATAATGAAGGTCAAGTTAATGATCCCATGGAAGAAGATATAAATAATAACATAGTTCAAGATGATGAGACAAATCAAATGATCCAAGACTTGTTTTCTCAGTCATATGAGGATGGGGACAATGATGGTATTTATGATGAATGTCTGATAGAAAAGACAAATAAACGACTTTATAAAGGTTCAAGAGAAAATCTTCTCTTCGCTACATTGTTGTTGGTGAACTTAAATGTTATGAATCATTTGTCAAACACTTGTATGCCACATATCCTAAGGTATGTAATATGTTTCATCACATATACATAAAGGTTGATTTTTTTCTCTTTTTTTTTAGTGTTATGTAATGTGTAAAATAAGAATGCAATATTTACAAATAATATTTTTTACATTAACTAGTTATTTTTTATGTTGTAGATTGTTAGGTGAATTTTTGTTACCATCATCAAATATTTTACCTCGCACATATCAATATTTACATGACATTATGAAAGACATTGGAATGGAGTATCAAACTATAGATGCATGTCCTAATGACCATATTATATATATTATGGACAACATGCGTCGAAAATAGAATGTTCAAAATGGTATGTTAGTAGATATCAAACCGATCAAGTGACAAAAAGGTTGCCTCGAAAGCTTCTTCATCATATTCCCATAATTCCACATTTGCAACAATTGTTCAGGTGCGAAAGCATAGCACAATTTATGGATTAACATTCATGGAATAGAAGTGGATATGGTGTTCTTCGAATACCTACAGATGATTATGCATTTAAGGAAATTGAGGAAAAGTGGGCAGAATTTAATGATGAACCTCATAATGTTAGGCCTTCATTGGAAGCTGCCAATGTTAATCCATTTGGAGAGATTAGGTCTATTTACTCAGTGTGGCCTATTTTTTTATCAACAATAACATTCCTCTTTGGATGTTAATAAAGAGGGAGCACATAATGTTGACAATGATTTTTCTAGGAATTAGTTTACATTAGTTTTTCGAATGTAACATTTTCATTGGTTTCTCATTTTGCATAATATATTTTATTTATTTATTTACTTATATATACATATCATGGTAGTAATTATGTGTAATTTCAAACAATTAAGTAAGTACCAAGTTAAATATATGACTGCATATATCGAGCCTCTTATCAACAAGATACTAAACTTATGGGCCACAATCACTATGTATGACATCTATAAACCAATCGGGGAGAAAAAATTTCAATGCCGTGGAACACTTGTATGGACAATTCATGAGGCCCCAGGACTAACACATTTTTGTGGTATGTAACATTATGTTGCACTTTAATACTATATAATTATTTAAATATATCATGCATGTTTTTTAAATAATCTCATCATATAATTGACATTAATCCATCTGTTGTAGGTCTTCAAACAAGGGGTAAATTTGGATGTCTAGTTTGCGGTCCTAAGATGAATTGTTGTCATTCAAAAAGTTTAGAAAATATGGTGTTTGATGAGTATAGGCACTTCCTCCCTAAGAACCATAGGTATCGTACTATTGAAAAACATATTTTCAATGGGAAAGAAGATATTGGATTAAAACCATGAAGAATGACACCTCACCTATGGAGGTTGGAATATAACAAAAATCGTCAAGGTATGCAATTTCTTTATGTATCGTATATGTAATGTTTTGAAATTTTATTTTAATTATTGAATTTATTTTACTTTATTTGATAATTATTGTTGTGATTTCTTTTATGCTTCATCAAGGCCGACATCATGAAAGTATTAATAATGGGATTCCATGTGGAATGAAATGTTATCCCACTCAATTCATGAGGTTTCCCTATTATGAGGAGCTAAAAATATCTCATTTTTTGATACAATGCATATCAAGAAGAATGCGACAGAAACGTTATGGCGAATCATAGATGGTAGGAGGGATAAAGAAAAAATTGTCGAAATTTGTACCGACATTCAAGAATCCAATCATGCAATGAAAAGTGTTATCTGATCAAATAACGATGGAGACCGAAATAACCTTCCATGGTTATTAATAGAGCAAGAAAACAATGATGTAAAAGAGGTCATTCAAAGAATTAAATTTCCCACATGTTTTTCTTCAAACATAAATAATATCTTAATGAAGAAAGGTGAATTTGGTGGGGTAAAAAAACATGATTGGCATACCTTCATTAAGGTAATAATTTTGGTATACATATTTATGTATGTTCATATACATCTTTTAAGATTTTTTTTCTAGCTTGGAAACAAATAACAATTCATTTTTATTGTTACAATATGTTTTACCTCTATCTCTCCCAAATGACTTTGACAACAACGTCAAACAAGTTATATATGATCTTTGAAAATACATGAGGTAAGAAGCTATGATTTATATGAAAAATGTTTTTTCAATTTGTTGTTTTACTTAATGACATAAGTTTTACTTGTAATGTAATATATATTATGCTTTGTTGAAACATGTTATTTTCTTGCATCATGATCTATAGATGGTTGTCATTGAAATAAATCCATCAAGATGATATAAAGTATTGGAAGAAAGAAATTTATTAGCTAATGTGTGAAATGAAAAAGTATCTATCTCCAACATTTTTCAATGCACAAGAACACTACGTCATACAACAAGTTGAGGAGATTGAAATTTGTGGACGTGTACACACAAGGTCAATGTGGATGATGGAGAGGCACTTGAAATCATTGAAGGCTTTGGTTAGACAAAAAGCATGTCCCGAGGGTTCTATAGTGGAGGTATATATGGTGTATCAATCCATGGTGTATATTAGTCAATATCTTCCTAAATTGGCAATGCCAAATATGCATGCAGTGGATCACATTTGGGATGTGAAATCCATCAAATTTTTTGAAGGGGAGAACCTATTGGGAAAATGTAGAATGAAGAAAGTGAGAGGTAATTAAATTCATGTGGAGATTTATAATACATATAAATTTTATTTTTGTTTTGTTTATGATTATACTCATTTAACATTTATTCTTTCATCAATTATTAATATTTACCATGGTTATAACTAATATTTAATATTGGTGAATTATGAATTTTTTGATTTAGTTGCTCAAGATTGGGATGCACTACATTTATACATTGCAAACAATCTTGATTGGATGAAGGTATGGATTGAAATATGTAAACAACATCATGGAAGTAGGTTATCATGGAAACAACTGCCTGAATTGGTTAGATAAGCTCGTTGTAATGGAGATTCCAATGTTACGCAGAGGGAAATTAATTTAGCATATGGCTTGAAAGATTGACAAGCAAACAAATTCACCCATTTTATTCAGTTATTTTATATTATATTAATGTGACTGCATGTGTGTTTTTTTCAGATACTTTCCAAGTTATATAAATATATTTTTTAATTGAAAATGCATTTTACATGTCTGACATATTGCAGTTGAAACACCATAAGGCCATGTGGTGCAATGGCCATAAATTTCGCATCAAAAAGTTGAATGAAACCTATAAAAATTCTGATAGTGGGATAACTGTAGTATTCCAGGTCACTAACGTTTCCTCTAGGAGTGACAAATATCCCCGAGAATTTGAAAATAGATATTATGGATATTTGGATGATATACTTGAGTGTGAGAATCTCCAGTACTAGATATTATGGATACTTGACGATATACTTGAGTTTGACTTTAATTACTTCAAATTAGTTATGTTCAATATCAAATGGTATAGCTATGAATGCATGACCGTGGATGAGGAAATAACCTATCCAACACACCAACATATTTCTGATGATTAAAACAACAGTGTTTGAAAGAGGACATGATCGCTATATTTTTCCTAGCCAATGTGAACATGTATTTTACTCAAAGGTTCCAAGTGAGAGAGATTGGTTATTTTTTGTTATATATGATCCAAGAGGAAGGATGATAAAGTATACTATAGAGGAAGAAGACGATATTGAAGAAGAAGATGATGCGCTAGTGACAAAGTAGAAAGATGGATCAACAGATGAAGAAGATGAAGACGATGCAGTTCTTGATGATGATGTCAATGAAGATATGCTCGAAAATGACATTGATGATGATGATATCGCCAATCCTTTCAACATCATTTATGAGCCATATGATGATACAGATGTTGAGTTGGATGAAGAAGAAGATACAAAAGAAGGATGATTACTTATGTGGGTTAAATAATTTATGTATATGGGTTATTTATATGTTTTTAAGTTTTATGCCATTTTTGTATATCCTATGTGACATGTTGTTTATTATGTCAAACATGAAAATAGTGGCCATAAAGTACATGCTAAACTAAAATTATAATTTACAAACACATTATTTAGTTTACCTTAATTAATTTTTTTTGGTAGTTTCTATTCATGATTACTATGTTGCTTTCAATTATTTTCTATTTTATAGATTGGGTATTGGGGAATTGAGAGTGATGTGAGGGGGAGGGGAGGGGCCATATCATCTTCCACCTTCATGTGGTTAGACTTGTTCAGTAGAGAATAAATTATTCTTGAAACCAAGAGAAGCTCATTCATCTTTATACCATCACCTTAAATGTCATCATTGTTGTCATAGTATTGCAACAACAAAGTTTTGATGAACATGTTTGTCATTGATATAAAATATTCGTTGAAACCATTCAAAAACATGGGAATTTGGCCCATGAGTTTGGTGGCAAGAATACTGCGCTAGATGAGATTTCGTATTTAAATAATGATTTCAGACTAATATTCTTTATGGAGCAAAAAAGTGCTTAGATGAGAGCAAAAAACAAAGACAAGAAATAAGTACTGATGAATCTTGTGAAATTTATCAAGTACTTTTTTTTATCGACATCATTGCATTCCCTTGCATTAATAGATGTGGGGACATGCGTCTCGAAGGATTTTTAAAAGAAACAACTAAAATACATTGTACTAGGACTGGACATGGGCAACATTGACCTATGAATGGGGCCAACGTTGAAAGTTTTTCAAACTGTTTTTGTATGCACTAAAATTTGACATGGATAGATTGTTCACATGCATTGATGATATGAGAGGGTTTCAAGACTCAAATATGACTCATACACCCACTCTATATATCATATCTCATCCTCATTTCATTTGAACTTTCTCGGATTAATGTCATGCATGTAACTCCCAACATACCCATCGTCATGGTCGTGCTCTTTATATTCACCTCCTATGTCATTCAAAATCAACATTATGCAAATTAGGCCCTTGCATTTGTTGGCAAGAATAAGGTGCTAGATGAGATTTCATACTTAAATAATGATTTTGTACTTATAATTATATTCTTTATGGAGCAAAAAAGTACTTAGATGAGATAAAAAAGCAAAGACAAGAAATAAGTACTAATGAAGCTTTTGTAATTTATCAAGTAATTTTTGTATCGATGTTATTGCATGTTGTGGTAGTACTATATGTGGGAATGTGCATCTCAAAGGAATTTTAAAAGAAACAACTAAACAAAATTGTACTAGGACTGAACATGGGAAACAATGACATGTGAATGGGGCCAATGTTGAAATTTTTTCCAACTGTTTCTGTATGCACTGAAATTTGACATGGATAGACTTTTCACATGCATTGACGATATGGGAGGGTTTATAGACTCAAATATGACTCAAAAACCCACTCTATATATGGGATATCATCCTCGTTTCGTTTGAACTTTCTTGGATTAATGTCATACATGGTCCCAACATACCCATCGTCATGGTCATGCCTCTTTATATTCATCACCTATGTCGTTCAAACCCATCATCATGCCAATTAGGACCTTGACTTTGGTGGAAAGAAGAAGGAGCTAGATGATATTTCATACTTAAATAATTATTTCATACTTATAATTATATTCTTTATGGAGCAAAAAAGTACTTAGATGAGAGAAAAAACAAAGACAAGAAATAAGTACTAATGAAGCTTGTGCAGTTTATCAAGTACCTTTTTATTGACATTATTGCATGCCATTGTATTACTATATGCGAGAACATGCATCTTGAAGGAATTTTAAAATAAAAAACTAAAAGACATTGTACTAGGACTGGACATGAGCAATAATGACCTATGAATGGGGCCAACATTGAAATTTTTTCAAACTGTTTATGTATGCACTAAAATTTGACATGGATAGACTGTTCTCATGCCTTGACAATATGGGCGGGTTTCCAGAATCAAAGATGACTCACACACCCACTCTATATATCGAATCTTGTCCTTGTTTCCTTTGAAATTTATCGGATTAATTTTACATATGGAACTCCCAACATACCCATTGTCATGGTTGTTCTCTTTATATTAATCACCTATGTCATTCAAAACCAACACAATTCCAACTAGGCCCTTGAGTTTGGTGGCAAGAAGAAGGTGCTAGCTGAGATTTCATACTTAAATAATGATTTTGTACTTATAATTATATTCTTTATGGAGAAAAAAAATACTTAGACGAGAGAAAAAAACAAAGACAAGAAATAACTGATGAAGCTTGTGTAATTTATCAAGTACTTGTTTATCAATTTTATTACACGCCCTTGCGGTACTAGATGCATGAACATGCGTCTTGAACGAATTTTAAGAGAAACAACTAAAATACATTGTACATCCCCTAAAATCCATAATCCCACTTTAAGACTTTAATCTTATATCCAAAAATCTACAATGCATAATTTATAACCCCAATAATGCCTACAACCCATAAAACCCCTTAATGAATATAAAATTTAACATGTCTTCTATGACCCCTAAGCATAATCCATTGCAAATAGTAAACCGTGTAACCTTTAAACTCAAACATTACGAGAATACCTTGCCTATATAACCCCTAAATTCCAACCAACATAACTCTTATAATAGGTATGTTCAACATAAACCTTATAAACACTAACACCTAACTCCTATAAACCTTAACATCACAACCATTAACTTGAATAACCCCTAAGTCTTAATAACGAAACCCTTAAACAATAATGCTTATAACCCATAGCATGTTTAACCTATAATGATTACAATCCCTACAACCCTTAACTCCTTACCTTAAAATCCATATAAAACTCATAACCTCTATGACCCATATCCATTGGAATCTATAATTTGAGACACAACCCCTATAAACACTATTATTCTAATCCCTAGCCTATAAAATCATTAACTCTTACCCTCTATAAACACTAATCTTCTAGTCTCTAACCACTAAATTTCTAAATCACGATGAACTCTAAACTGCTATGAACCATAACCCTATGACCTGTCATCCCTAACATATAATTACAATTCCTAATCCATGTAAATCCTATAATCCCAAATTCATGTACATGTAATCTATATAATTTATATCTCCCTATCCTTATAACTTCTTATAAATACCATCCTTTAATTTCTATCACAACTAACCCTTAAATCTTACAATTTCTAAACCCTTGGTTGTAATAACTATCAACCTCAAAAATCTATAATGAAAAATTTGTAACCCCAATAATTCCTACAACCCATAAACCCCCCTAAGGAATATAACATTTAGCATGTATAATTCCTAACCATTAATATAGCCACTTACCCTAAAACCACTAACAACTACTATTCCCAAGCCATTTATCCTTTATAAAATCTAACCTATAACATATAACACCGAACCCTTAACCCTCATAACCCCTTATACCTAACCCCTATAACCCTTAACAAATAACCCATCATAACCTTATGTTATAACACCTAATACCTTAAACATTAACTTGTATCACATCTAACTTATGACACTTATATAAATCCATTATAATGATCACTCAAAATTTGTTTGTTGTTTGGACCATATGAAAATTACACAAAAATTCTTTTATAGAGTGTTATCAAATGAACAATACATTTCCTAACTTAGTGTCTTGACACATGTGCCTTTTTTATAGCTAGGACCCCTTCTTGGGCACTCTACAAAAAAATCCTAGGAACTAGCACATGTTTACTTGGTACTTAGAACATATATTCATGTCTTATTATATCACATAAAATTATAACACTATATCCCTTAATCCATATTACCATCCCTAACTCTTAACCTTTATAATAACCATTATAATTATTGATCCCTATAAACCCTATCTTCACTAAAACCTAGTTATTATAAACCCAACTATAACTTTTAATGTTTAGCTTCTATTCCCATTATAGTTACTTACTCGAAACCACTATAGTCACTTACTCCAAAACCACTAATCACAGTAATTGCCAACCCCTATAGACCTTAGGACATATAAACTATAACATATAACACCAAACTCTTCACCCTCATAAAAAACTATGGGACACATGGAATCATAATTTCATTGATCAATGATCTAGAGGTTTATTTTATGACCCAACTATTAGCTTGTAAAATTTTCTAAATATGCATAAAACATGAATTCCCTATTGGAGTCATCCATTGAGCGTAAGGAAAAATGTATTTACATAAAAACACAACAAAACAAAGAACCCGTGTTATCATAATTTGATAGAGGCTGGAACCCCTGTCATTCCATAGAGGAGGCCCAACTGAGATAGAGAAAAATCGACAGACAAAGACAGAGAAAACCCCACAACTCTCGACCACAACGATAGAGGAGGCCGTATTTGGCCACTAGCCCATAACAACCACATCGAGGAGTGGAGACAATATTTGAGCTTCAGACATGCTGCCAAAAATGGTAATTTGTTTCTATCATTTCACCCCTTTTTATCCTCTTAGTAGGGTTTTCACCTCTCTGTGCTTGTATGCAGCTTTGGTGCTACCCATAGTAGTAGCCTTATCATATGTGTTCTTGTCTTTTATGTATTGCACTCAAGTCCCATGATAAAATGTTGCTTCACTTGCCCATTTCTTGTGGATAACTATAGGCAATTTTTATGGATGAGAGACCACAAAATTAGCACAAGTAATTGAATTTATCTTCAGTTAATATCCTTGGTGCTTCTTAGCTG
>SNQJ01S0158740.1:0-21960 GCA_010110895.2 Picea sitchensis
TTGCAAGAGTTGAAAATGCAACTGAAGGAGTAGTTGGACCTGGGACTGATACGTCCTAGTGTGTCACCGTGGAGTGCACCAGTTATTTTCATACGAAAGAAGGACGGATCATGGAGGCTTTGCATTAACTACCATCAACTGAAGAAGGCTACGATCAAGAATCAGTATCCCTTACCAAGAATTGATGATCTGTTCGATCAAATGAAGGGTGCAACGGTGTTCTCCAAGATCGACTTGCAATCCAGATATCACCAGTTACGGATCAAGGAGGATGACATCCCTAAGACCGCCTTTAAGACGATATTTGGACATTACGAGTTTACTATTTTGCCTTTTGGACTGAAAAACGCCCCAGGGGTATTCATGAGTTTGATGAACGGGGTGTTCCGCGAGTACTTGGACAAGTTCGTCCAAGTATTCATTGACGATATTTTGATCTACTCTCAGACGACAGAGGAGCATGACGAGCACTTGCACTTGGTACTACAATGTTTACGAGAATACAAATTATATGGGAAGTTGTCCAAAGAATCTTTTTATCAATCCAAGATTCACTACTTAGGGCACGTCATCTCCGACGAAGGTATCGCCGTAGATCCCGCCAAGGTTGAGGCTATTATGGAATGGCCTGCACCGACGAATGTCACGGAAGTGCGTAGTTTTATGGGATTAGCAGGATACTATCGATGGTTTTTCAAGTGTTTTTCGAATATAGCAAATCCGATCACGGAATTGCAGAAGAAAAACAAGAAGTTTGTTTGGACATAGAAATGCACGGAAGCATTTTGGAGGCTTAAGGAGTTGTTGACAACCGCACCGATACTAAAGTTCGGTATTCATGAGTTTGATGAACGGTACCTCTGGCGAGTATTCTGGACAAGTTCGTCCCATATTCATTGACGATATTTTGATCACTCTCAGACGACAGAGGAGCATGACGAGCACTTTGCAGGCCTCGCTACAATGTTTACGAGAATACAAATTATATGGGAAGTTGTCCAAAGAATCTTTTTATCAATCCAAGATTCACTACTTAGGGGCACGTCATCTCCGACGAAGGTATCGCCGCAGATCCCGCCAAGGTTGAGGCTATTATGGAATGGCCTGCACCGACGAAGTCGCCCGGAAGTGCGTAGTTTTACGGGATTATAGATACTATCGATGGTTTTTCAAGTGTTTTTCGAATATAGCAAATCCGATCACGGAATTGCAGAAGAAAAACAAGAAGTTTGTTTGACATAGAAATGCACGGAAGCATTTTGGAGGTTTAAGGAGTTGTTGACAAACTGCACCGGATACAATTAAAGTTCTGACATGGACACGGAATTCTTGGCATGCATTGACGCATCCAAGGAAGGTTTAGCGAGGTTGATGCAAACGATGTTTTACTGCTTTACACTGAGGAAGCCGAGAAGGCATGAGGAGAACTACGGACGACCATTTGGAGCTACTAGCCATCGGATATTCCTTGAAGGTTTGGAGACACTACCTTGTTGGATGAAAATTTGAATTAAAGACCGACCATTTGGACTACAACACATTTTTTACAAAAAGCGACCTGAACGCAAGACAACAACGTTGCTCGTAATTTCTTAGCTTAACACGATTTCGGTGATTACTTACATAAAGGAACGGTGGAACCGAGTGGCGATGCTTTGAGTCTGAGGCCGCGCATCTTTTCGGTTTTTACCGCTTCAGACAAATCTACGGAGAAGATTCTCACCCACAACTTGATGATGACCGGTACACGCGGTCAAGGATTTTATCTGGACAAAACACAATGATGGTACCACATTATGAGGGATATTCACTTGATAGTGATGGTTTATTGAGGTTTAGGATTCGGATTTATCGTGATCACTAACGACTATTTGAGGATGTTGATCTTGAGAGGCTCATAGAGTAGTTTACATGGCTCACCCGGGAGAGACGAAGATGAGGGCATACCTCAAACCATTATTCTTTGGAAAGGAATGAAGGCTTACATAGTCAACCTTGTGGCCAGATGTCTCGAAAGTGTCACAGTAAAGGTCGAACATAGACACCCAGCAAGATTAATTCAACCTCACGCCACCCTGGAATCGAAGTGGGAGTTTATATCGATGGATTTTATTGTTGGATCAAACACTGACTTTAAGGAGACACTTCATACCCATTTTTGTAGTAGTAGACAATTCCACAGAAAGTGCTCACTTCTTTATTCCCGCATACGCATTTATCAAGCACCTAACATAAATGTAGAGTTTTCACTGCTGAGATTGTGAGGTCGCATGGCTGCCTAAAAAATATTACATCCCATCGAGGATCGATAAGCCATCGGACGATTTTGATGAAAGCTCAAGAGGCTCAGAACTCAGCCTTTAACTTTAGTATTGCATATCACCCGTAGACGGATGGACGTATCGTAACGTGATGAACCAAACCTTTAAAGACATAAGCTATGCGATGTACCGCGATGGACCAACAAAAGCATTGGGAGGAATTCTGCCTCTAGTAGAGTTCACTACAACAACATAATGTGAGCAACTACTAAGATGGCTTCTTTGAGCTTTTTTTATAATAATCGGTTCGACGCCCTTTGAGTTAGGATCGACTGAGGATAGGGATCCCGGTGGGGACCGTGGTTTATCCAAGAAATGGAAGAGCAGATGCAATCCCTAAGACAAAGCATTAAAGAAGCACAAGATCTACGCAGTAAGAGTTGGCGTCAGGGATACACCGAAGTCGACCAGAAGCTATGAGGTCAAGATCGAAGTCTCTTTGTGGGTTAAACCGCATAAGAGTTCAGTTAAGTTTGGAAAGGGTGCTAACATCTATCCTAGGTTTGCGGGACCTTTCAAGATTGTGGAGAGAAAGGCCCGTGGCTCATCGACTAGCCTTTACCGATTCTTTGAGGCATATGCACCATGTTTTTCATGTATCCGCTTTGAGACATTATGTATTAGTGATCCTACACATGTGATTGACCCGAAGTTCCCTTATAGGTATCGGAAGAGGAGCCATGTATCGAGCTATCCCCGCGATTCTGATCATCGCTCCACGCTACTTATCGCCGAATGGTGGATCAGTCAAGGCCAGCGAGAGAATCCACACTCACGATTCGAGGACGCAGATGATATGCGCCGGCAGTTTCCATCTTTGTTTGATACATAGACTTATGATACCGGTGATACGTTTATTTTTGTATTTATACTGAGAAACTTCGATGAAGTTTAGACCAAGAGGGGTGTATGTAACATCCCACTCGCGACCGGTGCAAACACTTATTATTTGAGGACACTTGCTCGCTAAGCATCCGGACCCTTTGATGTTGGACCTTTATATTTGATTATGATGTGACGGATGATGACATGATGTGTTACTATTTGATGTGTATTCGCGCTATTGACTCTGCTTTATTGAGTGTGCATGGTTTTGACCTTGAGGATGCGTGGTGGTAGACGGTCGAACTCCCTGACTTCGGACTGAGTCAGGGAGAGTGCCTTTGGGTTGATATGTTTACTATGATGTTTCATTTGATTTGATGATTGTTGCTGACATTTCCATTACGATTATTGTTATGCAGGGGTCGACGCATAGCTTCGGTCAATTCCACTCACATATGGAGGCAGCCACCACTCCATCAGTATAGAGGTTGAGGGAGAGGGGTGGACAGCATCCTCTCAATCACCTGCTAGCACTCCTACCGTGGCTCTAATTGTAGGTTAACGACACCTGTTCGAGAGGACCCACGATGTCGCGGGGGAAGACTATGACATTCACTCACGATGATTCTAAGGCTAATAACAAGGTAGGGCCTTATTCCTTAGAGCCCTAGTTCCATTTCAGTTCACCGGGCGGAGTGTTTACTCCAGGGGATATAGAGGTCTACCAATTCGGCCCATTCGACGAAGTGGCACCCTTGGAGCATGTGGTAATCCCCGGCGGGCACGCCGCATCGCGAGAACTCACCGGGCGAGTGCACCCCTTTGAGCACGTGTCATCCCGGAAGGGCACACGCCAAAAGAAATTCCGTGGTCGGAAGTGGCATCCTTGGCGCATGTGGTGCGACCGGAAGGGCACGCCGTGATAAAGGTGGTTGAAGGAGCTCCCCACTAGCCCTACGCCATCAACACCAATAAAACCTTGGGCAAATTCCCAACCAATCGCTTCAGCTCGTAATCTAAACCCTAAGCCTAAGACCTTCTAGAAAGAGGGGGGAAATTTAGTGTGGCCTTAACAAATGAAAATTAAAAAAAGGAAACAAAACCTCGCACTCATCACCCTCAAGATCCTTGTCTACTTAATTAAACCATCCTCCATCGCCTTGATCTTCCAAGATCCATCTTCCTTTACTTGTGCAGCCTCACATTACTAAATCGCCAACCCTCCCCGTGAATTCCTCCTTATTCATTTTTATAAAACATTTACTTTTCCTCTATACATGTTTGCCATCACCCTAATCTCTCTTTAACCTATATATATATATATATATATATTAATGGTAAATTTAAAATGATGGATAATGATAAACTACAATGATGAATGCATGCTTATAAATAGAAAAAAATGAATATATATATATGTATATTTTATATTATAAACAAATTGTAAAACAAATAAAGTTAAGCATGTGAAAATAAAATGGTTTCATTAATGAACGCATATACTCTTTTGAGTTTTGAAAGAAAAATAAAAATAAAATAATATATAAAACAAAATAAATTAAAAGAAAAATTAGAAAAAATGTGCGTGCGTGTCTCAAGAAAAGGGGATTTGGGGTTTGGGGACTGGATAAAATAAGGGAGAGGGGGGAAGAAAGGGACTTTTGTGGAGATTGGTATGGTTATGCCGCTGTGACTAGAGACTGGACTGATTTCTTTGTAGGAGTTAACATTCTCAGATCGAGTGGTACTGCTTTGGAGGCTAGCCGAAGCTGGTTACTGATTATGTAGTCCCCTTATGCCTCGGGAGGGCTTGAAAGAATATTACCTCAGCGCTTGTCCTGGCACCGTGGGTCTTCATAACGCATAAGCGAGCGGTGGAGTGCTAGGATAATGTGATTCGTTGTGGAAAGCAAATAAGGCAAAGGTATGTTCTTGAACCGAGTAGAGTAGAAACGCCGCTGCGATTTATCATTGAAATTCGGTTGTATTGTTGTGGACTATTTTTTCCTCGTCCTTCATACTCTGTAAAAAAAAAAAGGGGGGGTTTTCAGAAGATCTTGTTTTGGGTTAGGGGTTCAGGTAAATTTGTTGGGTTTTATGTTATTTCGTTTATACCTTCCATAGGAGGCATCCCCGTAGAACATGGAGAGATTTTTCTTTCTATGGGTGTTCGATTTATGCAATGGGCATTTTTCTTTCAGTGGGATTTCATTTGTACTGTTGGCAAATCTTGTGTTTGGTACGTTTTTATTATACTGTGGGAAATTCTACCCTCGTCGTTTTTATTCATTTCAGTGGGAGAGTTATTTATATAACAATGCCTCCAAAGTTACGCTTCCCCGATACAAGAAACCATTCTTTGCATGGGGTTTATTTACAATAAAGGGAGCAATTTCCCACCGGTGCTTTGATCACAATACTGGTGCTTCAAGCAACCGCTCTGGGCGTGTTAGCATTGATTTCTGTGCGTTTTTTTTTTTAGCCACGGTGTATGGAGCGATTTGTGATTTTTCTCTGCGTTTTAATGTATCTACTTCCCATATCGCTGCGTAAATTTTTCCATTTAATAATTGCGTTTCATTCCTATGGTTCCATTATCATTTTAATCTTGTGTTCAATATTATCGTTCGAATTAGGGTTTAATATCACCGTTAATGAAATTGCTTTATTACGACTGTTTAATATTTTTGGGGTCAATATTATCAATTTAAATTATGGCTCTATCGTCCTGGGTTATAAATCTGGTTCTATCCTCGTTTTAAATTTTGGGTTTAACTGAGCATGGCTTTAAAATATCATATCGTATTATAACTGTCGTAGAATTCTAAAATGAGCCTGGTGCTAAGGTAAGGGTCCTTTAGCGTTTAATTTTAGGTACTGATGATATCATTTAACATCATGGTTCCAATGCTTTGATTACTATCCTGGTTTCATTAATGTTGTTCAGTATTTTGGTCAAAAACAGGCGGTTAACGTTAGGGTTATAGTATTTCTTAATATTGGGTTTTACAATATCATTTAATATTAGGGTTGAACTTTGTCGCTCAATAGTATGGTTCATATGCATGTTTAAATTTCTGGTTATAATAATGATGTTCAATACAATTATGGTTGGTTATCGTTTAGCCTTGTCTTCCATGGTTTCTGTGGATCTCTCATACGCTAGTCTTGAGCTGTCCTTCACATCACGGAAGAGATCTGAAGCCTCGAGCAACGTCCAGATCCTCCCGAATATGTGATCGATACCCTCGTTTGGTTTTCCACCCTTAAAAATTTAAATCATCCCCTCAAGTTCAATATCTGGTCTCTACCATCATGAATTTTGAAGCTCGCAGCGATGCCCTCAAGGGATTAGCAAGAACCCTTCTTCCTCCGCGGCATGCAAACCGCGGCTATTGCTGGCGTCGATGAGTTGGCAGCGGCCGAAGCGCCCACAAGCTAGCCGTGCAGCCGCTTCATTCCAAGAAGAAAATTAATTCAAATTTATATAATGTATAAATCAATTTACAAGCAGTTGACTTGCTGTTAAAATACGAATGTACAGTGTTGGGCATTAATTCAGTTCTGATAACATAACCTGTAGCGTCCACAATACTTCATGTTCCTTGTTGTTCATGGCAATAGAAGTTACAAAATCCGGTGTCATAGCAATGCTCGCCAATACCTTGGTCGTCTGGATTGCAATTAATTCAAGGCTTACTCCAGACTATACCCAAGTAGATCGAAATGGAAAGCAAAGTCTTTAAAGAGTTACGTTCCACGTTTCCAAACCGTATAGTAGCCGCTCACTCAACCCGTGTTAAGCTGAGTGGATTCTCTCAAAATGCCTTGTAATTTAGGTTGGGCAATAAATGGGCTGAGGTAAAGCAATTTAACTCCTTTGTTCCCAATCTTATGATCCATTTTATCACACTCAATTGATAATTCATTAGTTTATTTATGATTACGTCATAGCGGTGTTATTATTACCAGCAATTAATTGATCTCTAATTATTGCTATTCAAAGGATAACTATTGGGTTTTATTATTAATAATTATGTCTTAGCGAGGTCAATTATTGCTGGAAATTTATTGCATTATTGTTTATATAAAAGGGGACATGGCTTTTTTTACATGGATTTAATCTTTGAAGTTCCTCTTGTTAGCATTAACCCTAAATTCCTTATTTATTCAAATAATTGAGACATGAAGGTAATGATAAGATAGGCATAAGTTAATAGGCATGATTTTATTACTTGTTATACGCGTATATGTTATTAGCTTTTGAATTTGAATGCAATTGCCAATACTTGTTTAAATGTTAATATCGATATGGTTTAGGTGCAATATTAATATTGGCTTTCACATATTATATTCCACATAATAATATTCTAATCGGGTTATTGGCCGCGTTATTAATAGGCATCTAATTGTTATAGTATTTATATAAGCCAATATTGTTTAAAATGGATGCAATAATAATAATTGTTAAAAATGCCGTAAAACATTAATATTGGTTAAAGCCGCAGTTTTAATATTTGCTTAATGGCAATGGCAATGCTTGTTAAAATGGAATTATTAATAATTAGTTTTATTACCTTGGTGGAAGAATCGCTAAATTGCAATAATAAGGTTGTATTATTTGCCAGGGAAATGATGATGTATGAAAATTAATATTGTTTAATCTCCATGATGAGTACTTGTTAATTTGCAATATAAGGTCGTTTTAATCGCCAGTGGAATCGGGATTTATGGTTGATTCAATTTAAATGATTGTTTTGCTTGATATTACTTGTTGATTGCAACAATAAGAGTCATTTTAATTTGCAAGGTCAATGATGATTGGGTGAGTCGCAATGTTAATATTGTTAATCGAACTGTCGATGATGTCTAAGACCGCTAGGTTTTTATTCGCTAAATTGAAGCGCACCATAAGTCTGGGGAGATTTCAATAATAATTATTACACGGATCCCCGATTGATGTCTTCTTGCCCCAAATAGGAGTGGGTCATTATTGAGTTCTCCTGACTTGGGTCTCTCGTAGAGGTCATGAGTGTCCTCGATTTGGCAATTTCTGGTGGTATTGTAGCGTAGGGGCCTGGCTCGCGGCTCCGGGCAGATATGTATCAATTCCTTGTAGCTTAGTATTTTGTTCCGTGGTGTAATTCTAAGTGGAAGGGATCCAAAGGTCGTGACAAGAGTCTTTAATGCTTAAAGGCTACGCTCCACTTTGCGAGACACTTCCAAGACGTATCAAGAGTCTCGGCTGTTTAAAGGCACAATCTACTCATCGCGACTCTATTGTTGATTCTTTCATCAGGCATGACTGCATCTTAACCCCTGTATTCCGTTTCCTGCCACAAATGCTAGGTCAGTACTATGTCCATATTTCTCAGGAATGTCGCGATATGTCGGGTCATCTTGATTGCGTTCGTCTCATTTCATGCCTTGTTGGTTCAAGTGGTGACATAGAGTCGAGGGGTTGTTTCTTCACGCGTGCACACACTTTAAAACAAAAAAAAAAAAATGCAAATTTGTTTTTTTTTTTTTTATTAAAATTGAAATATTATATGTACAAAATTTTAAAAATAAATAAACTATATACAAGTTTAAATAATTCTATGATATAAAAACAAATTATTCTTTTTGTAACTAATTCTAGTGCATTATGCTTAAAAAATTTCATTATTGTTGTATGGATATGTTCATTGTATCTCTGTATTTATGTTATAAGTTTTATTTTATTTCCTTCCCTTAATAAATATGGATCAACAATGGAAGTGGTTCACTAAGAACCAAATTAAACAAAAGTTCTCACTTGGTTCACCCAATGAATGTAGTGGATACCATTTCTCTCCAAGGCAGGGGGCATTTCTTCGGCCACCCATGGCACTAAAGGAACACTTTTAGACCATTTGGGCATAATTTAGATACATTTGGAACTGCTCATAATTGTTTGGATAGGTTCAAACATTGACACATATTTGTATTTTTATACTTATGGGCTTGGTTTGAGTCATTCCTAGAATTTCTTGGGGATCAACCACCATTAGAGTCTTCTATCTTGTGGTTGTCACTTTTTAGAGCTCCTCAATAGATTTCTAATTATCCAAAGAGAACCCCAATTGAATTTCTTATGAAAATTTACAACCCTAGGAAGTTGAATACCACTTTTATGTCTCAACACCCCTAACTTTTGAATTTTAACCTACCTTGTCTCTTCACTTCCTTTTATAATTGAGAATAATTAAGGGCTTTTCTCTCTTATATGAGGATATTTCAAGACATGAGCATATAATGATCTCCTTGCAAAGATTGCTTCCAGAATAGATGTCAGTGAGTTTTGAATAAAAAATCAACATTTATTGTTCATTGTTCATTGTTTCAATTCCATCGTCGTGTTTAACTATTTACTTGGTTGTTATAACACATTTATTCACCCAATTTCCCACCTTAATCTTGATCACTACCTACACGAAAGACTAATAAACTTATGAATCCATCATTTAAACCCAATTATAATGGAATTAGTTATTGCATTAATGTGATGAAACAATATCATTTTACTTGTAAAGCTAACAATAGTGGCACATAATAGGGGTATAGTTTCAAACTTGGGGCACCCCTCATATCGTGGGGCACATATGTAGAATTAGAGAAACTACAACACAAATTATAAATAGTTCAATTAAATGTACATGGTTGTATGAGTATGATGTGATTGATAAACTTAAAAACTCAAACAAAACATCTTATAAAGAATTACACTAATTATGAGGAATTGTGAAAATTTGCATACTTTAATTAACAACCAATGGAATCCAAATTTAATTATTTGAGTAAAGTGTACAACAAAAAGACGAACAATATGAATCTTTAAGAAAACCATCGACCACAAAATCACACAACCCCCAATGTCATGAGGGGTATATTTGTTCTAAAGAAAGATTAAGCATTGGTTTTTATACGCCAACAATTTATATAGAAATTATTAAGGGAAATGAAAAAGATGAAGCCATGGCATTATGATTGTTTGTTCTTGTTAGTGTTATGTTGTAAAGTGTTGCACTACTTAATTAATGTAGTAGTGGCAACATGAACTATTTTTTTTTGTGGTGTCCATGACAAAGTTAGCTCACTAGGCATCATCATGAAATATTAGTGCAACCAAGTTTCTTCCTGTGTGATTGGGTTCGTTACATCGCATGAATTAATTTTAGCATGTCCATGACACATCGTTGTCTATTATTGTGAATTGATATTCCATAGATTGGTCATTGTAACGTCAAGCATGTGTTGAGTTTGCTACACTATTCCACACTCATTATGCAAGACCTAATCATTTTTTGCAAATTCATGTTGGATTCTAGTTGAACTTTTCCTAACACAACTATTACTACCATGAATTTTATTGATTCTTGAATTCCTCCAAAACAAATCTCCCTCTTAAGAATAAGAATTATTGATCCTCAACCATTTCGTGGCTAGTAAATGAGGTTTCTTTGCATTTTTCCTATAACGAATTACTTAGTGACCTGAAACAATTCCTTAAAAATTAATCTTAAAATTAGTTTAGAGTTCCCTCTATATTGCCCACTCTTTTCTTTGCATCCTCATATTTGGTTATTATAAACTATTACTTTAATGTTTTGAAAATGTTAGAAAAAAAATATAAACTTTATTGCCTTGTATGTTCATTTGTTCTTGTGGACAATTTATATATATATAAAATAAAGTGAAATAGACATAAATAATAAAGATGAAGAAACACATATAGAAGAGATCCCATAACCAAGAGGATCTCATTGAAATGATAACTATTCTCAAAAGTTATAAAGTAGCAACTCCTCTTTAAATATTTCTTACCTTAACTACCTTGATTTTGGCATGGAGATTAAAAATATTGAAAATATGAATAAAATATCTTAACATTCCCCTTTGAAGACAATGCTAGTGGTCCTCTGATCAGAGTGCAAGAGGATTCACTCTCAAAAATATGGCTAAGATATTCGTTAACAGCTAGCTGGGCGGGTTCCACGATGGCCACGTATCAATAAAACGACGCTCCTCCTCTCATCCCAATATACAGGGTCCATCATTATACAATCATATTGTCTATTTATAACCATTGCTTTCAAATGGTAGACTGCCCTCTTTGGAAACATATAATTAATTTTTATTCAACATTTATTTCAAGACATTACTAATCTTAAATTGCTGTGCTTGGATAGAGACTATCAGTACAAAGATCATATTTATGTTTGAAATCAATTGAGTCTTTTACATTAAATATTCAACGTACTGTATTTAATTATATCTTCATTCATCTACTATCAAATACGGATCGGGAGACCAAAAGGCTTGCTAAGTAGGCTTATAACCCAAAAAATTTGGCGGCAACAACATTAAAATCCATGAGTTATAGCACCTCAGACCTCTAAACACATGTCAGAACTCGGGAGATCAAAAGGCCTGCTAAGTAGGCTTATAAACCAAAAATTTGGCGGAAGCAACATTAAAAGCTATGAGTTATAGCACCTCAGACCATTAAATAGATATCAGACAAAAGCATAAGATTCCATGAAGACCGTAGTTTGGAGGGATTGCAACCGGGGTATGAGACCGATGGTTCACAATTGAGGTCTTCTAGGCGAGGTAGAAGAAATTTTGGTGTAAATTTGCAGAGAATGGAGATTTTACAGCAGCACAAGATTATTTGTCTAAAACAGAGCGACTGGGTATGGAATTTGATAATGAGTCGGTGAGTAGAGTTGAAACAGGGGAATGTGGGGTTTCGATACAAGAGTTTCCAGCATTTGTCCCAAAACTTGTGACATAAACCACTGACAACAACATCGGACTTAGTCCACGAGGCCGTCCAGGAGAGCTTAGAGAAGTCTAAACGTAAGGCAATTGATTGCTTGCATCAACGCCATTTTTGAGCCGAGAGAATTTGAATCAAGGCATGGTGAAGAAGCTAATGGCCATTCTGCATTCCAGGGAGAGTTATCTCCGATGACATTGAAGATTTCAGAGGTATCATCTCTGTCTGAGAAGATTTCAGATTTAGATAGCTAATGGTGTCTTCTACACGTAAATCCATTGCACTTTTGTTTTTTCTCTTTTTAATTACTTTCTACAAAATTAATGGTTTGGTATATTATCCCGCTTGAGGATTTCAACATGAAAGTTGTATCCGATCACAACTCCCTGGAAAGTGTAAATATGATTTTGTTAAATTAATTTCAATCGCTATTCTCAAAGAGATTTACAAAATAAACAAAGTTTAGAAGAGAGAGATTGTGATATGCTTATTTATGTGTTTAATATGCTGTGTATGGGTTCAGACTCTTTTGAAAATGTGGAAAGCGTCATTTGTCTTCAAAAAACTCTCTCTCATTTTTTTGGGGCTCTTAGAGTGAGCGTTTAGGGTGGTGTGTCCATTCCATGACTAGAATCATTTTTTCATGGAATTGACTTTAGAGCTAACATATAAATAGGATGGCGAGGTAAAAACATTTCACTAGTGAATTTTTGTTTATTGTTGTAGTTTTGTTGCAAGAGACACATCTCATTGTGTAGTCTCTTCTCAGTGTGTGCTTTTGATTTTTGAAGGATCTGAGAAGAATGGACTTAAATGATGATTAAGAAACACGCCCAGTAGACTTAGATCATATGTATATAAAAGTTCCCCAAAAAAAAAAAAAAATGCTCTCTAAAAAAAAACTTTGTTTTTAATGCCTCGCTTCTCATGAAAAAAAAAAAAATGCAGCCAATCTCAATGCAGGCAAACGAAAAAACACTACAAAAATATTACAATAGCAACACTCTATTGCATAAAGCACTACAACAAAATACAACACAACAATGTATGTTACATAAACAAATTGTTTGTTCCATAAAAGAATCTGTCTGTTGTATAAAAGAAAAGTTACAACACAGATTACAACAGTGTGAGACTAAATTAAACAAAACTGGAGATTACTGGAGATTTTGATCCTTTTTACACTTGCATTGAGAGAAAACAACCTAAAGTTTAAATAACACAACACAATTGCATTGAGAGCCAGATTGACTTTTTAGGGGAAAAAAACGTGGCAAATCAAATCAAACACTTGGAATTTTTACAAAATACACCTGGAGTTCAATAACAATCCAGATGCCCAACAATCAATGCCAGAGCGACTGTTTAGGAAAAAAAAGGTGGTAACTTGTCATTTTTACAAAATACACCCGGAGTTCAGTAACCATCTAGATGCCCAACAAATGCATAAAAAGTAGGCATCGCTTATTTCACTTTTCCCGTGATAATCACATTGGGTTCAAATAGAGAAGCTTCCTTACGTAAATTACTTGAATGATGAAGATCTATGCTATGATTATTTTAATGTTGCGTGCAGCTTGGTTAGGTGAGGTTGCTCATATTTTTGGCTTCAATCCATTCTCTCTCAATAGCGACTCTCAGATTAAAGCTATTGTTGCAAGTAGTTATCCATCAATCAAGGAAAGGAATCCCGAGAAGGTTGTCCTAGAGCTGAACGAATGCCTTAGTAGAATAACAAATATTGAAAAGAATCCTGGTCCAGAGGATAACTTAAAATGGAATGTATCGACAAAGCCAAAGGCTTCAAATAAGCGTTCTGATGAACTTCTTCAGACAATCCTTTGTTCTCTAAAATTTAATTTCCTTCAACATGAAGAGAAATATGTTATGTCGTTTGAACCGTTAGGCCATAGCCCTAGGATTGGTCATGGAAATCCTCCTGGATCGAGGAACTGAATGGCATAAGATGGCGAAGCCATTGAAACACATGCTAATATTTGTAAGAGAAGATCTCACAAGTAGCTTTTGTAATAGGCTAATGGGCCAATGCATTGTTTTACAAACATGCATGCGATGGCTATTTTGTATTGTCTCTTATATTATATGAACTATTGTGCATTTTACAGTTCAAATCAGAATACGATGCACCATTTTATATAAGAAATAAAACATTTTCCTCAAATTTTTCTTCTCTCAGTAGCGATGTCTCACTTTCCACTACCAATAGTAGAGTCATGCGCAGTGTAGAAAATGCCAAAGATAGTTGCAAACAATATATATTTTACTTTGGGATATGAATATATCTCTTTCATGGTACATGGAAAATTAACTCGCCTCTTAAAATGATATAGTAACAAAGGTCATCACAAAAAGTGATTAAAAATCATGAGTGCAAATTATCGACAAAACATATCCTAATATCAAATCTCTACAATATTCCTAAAAATATTATTAACTATGAATAGAAAAACCCACGTTTTATTTTCAAATAGTCAAACGTATTTCTAATTTAACATAGGACTTCTATCTCAACTTTGCAGCTCCACATAACATGCTTAATAGTTTCATCTTTCCCATTACTCATTCATTTTCAATAATATTAAGGCCTGGTACTATAGCGTTCAGCTAGTCGTTCACCATGCATTAGTATAGCTTTGACTATAAATTTATACCTATTTCTTAATGTAAGACATTATACAAATAAATTATAACACCTAAATTTTTATTTTTATGAAATGTTAAAATTGATTTTTGTGCCATTCGATTGGTGGAAAGATTTAAAGTCTTATTGCCGAGGGCCACTCAGTGACGATGAACTCTTTGGAAATATAAAATTCCTTTTAATGCCGCCATTTAATACTTTCCTATTTAATATTTTCCTACAGGTTTCTCCACTCAGTGACAACAGCCTCCTTGGAAATACAAACTTCCTTTTAATGCTGCCATTTAATACTTTTCTCTAGGTTTCTCGACTTGTCAGGTTTGATAGAGTCTAAAACAAAGAGCAAAGGGAGGGCATGAGCTCTAAGCTATTGAATGGTGGATATCATCTCATTGAACCAATGTGACGGAGCAACTAATGTTGCCTCGAATTCACCAAATTTTCCTCCACTATCAAAGTTAAACCAGTCGTAATGTCCTCAAATTCTTTGAATTTAGTCATTAATTGTTGAAGGGTCAAATTGTTCACCTGAACAAATTCCTCATTGCATCAAAGGATCATTAAAATAATCCAAGGATGGCTCCATTGTTTCCCCTTGTGTCCAGACTGTGTAGCATCTCCAACCCAGGAGTATCCCCACCAATAACACAGAGAGCAACACTATACAAGATGCAATGAGAAGGAAAAATGCATAAAAGAGAACAAACAACACCATAATCATAAGTCAATGAGAAAAATACCAAGGAAAACCTAAAAGCCGACTAAAGTTAACGAGAGTTGGTTCGGCTAAGAGATGGTATTGCCCCCCTTTCAATTACAATCCAATAACAGAGTAGGTGGTGAGATTCGTTTGGTAGGAGGCGAGATTGTTTGGTCCTGCAATATTCCAAGCATCAAAGCTCAATGTTCTATTCCTTGATACACATGAAGAGAAGCATCCAGGGCATCTTCCCAGGGATTATATGATGACACACAATGACATCACCGCTATTTATCAAACAATCAATAAAGATCATGTTGGTTTGTATTTTGTTTCATTGAATCTTTTGAAAATAGGATAGGTATGGATCAGAAGTTTAAAGCCTATGAATTCTATATATATGTGCACATTTGCAAAGATGGTATAACAGGTTACAAAGAGACAAAGTAATTACGCAGTGGACGAAATCTCAGGGAAAAATGTCTCTACACGTTCACTGTCATATCAGAGGAGGTCATTGGCATCTGGACACCATCGCGAGACTTAGATTTTACATCTTCCACAAGGAACTGCCGGTGGTACACCTATTAGTTTCCTTCCTTTCTTTGTTTTTTAAAAGGGTTTGATGGTGTTTTTCCAATTAATTTTATTAGATTGTTGTATTTTGTTGGGTTAATGAATAATTCATGAATTCAAAGGTGTTGAAGGCGTTCAGGCATGGATATTGGCCTCTGCTTGCGAAGCACCCAGAGCTAGAGACCGTGCTATTTTGGGTGTATTTTCATTCCAATGTTAGAGAGTTCAAACATGTGGAGTGTTGAGGGTTCTTTGGTTGAGCCATGAAAGGTGACAACCGCAAACTTAAAGTCATATATGGAAGTGAATTAATATTTTGTATTTCATTCTCTTGATTTAGCACATCAAAGTGATTAATATTTTGAGTTTTATTCTATTGATTTATCTTGTTCTACACATCATAAGATAATGCACAAGCAATTCCTACTTGATATTATCCAAGTCTTTTGTGAAATAGACACCTTGCAAAGATATTATCCAAGTATTTTGTGAGATGAACACCTTGCAGAGAATGTATACTGTTAGGTAATGGAGTTATTCTCAAATAGCAGAGATCCTCTAACCTGCTTGAAGCCTGGAAAAAGTATTTGAAATGTTTTACTTTTATGGTATGTTGGTCATATTTAGTACTATGTTAAGATGCTACTCAATTAAGCGCCGACAGGTACTAAGCTACTATGTAGCCTTGTTATATTCCCATTACTCCTCCTCGACCACATTGATCCTCTCAATCATTTATTCCATTGTCATAACTTGTTACCACCAACGAGCTTAGTGTCATGTTGAAGGGTATTGATATCAAGCGATTCCTGCTTGATATTATGCAAGTCTTTTTTGAAACAGACACCTTGCAGAGATATTATCCAGGTCTTTTGTGAGATGAACACCTTGCAGAGAATGTATACTGTTAGGCAATGGAGTTATTCTAAAATAGCAGAGATCCTCTAACCTGTTTGAAGCCTGAAAAAGTATTTGCAATGTTTTATTTTTATGGTATGTTGGTCATATTTAGTACTATGTTAAGATGATACTCAATTAAGCGTCGGCAGGTACTAAGATACTATGTAGCCTTGTTATATTCCCATTACCCTCCTCGACCTCAGCATTGATCCTCTTCTCTCAATCATTTATTCAGTTGCCATAACTTGTTACTACCCGCGAGCTTAGTGTGATGTTGAAGGGTATTGATGGTATGGAAAGGCATGCAAGCTTACACGCACCCATTTCTCCTCGTCCACATTGACCCTCTCAAGCATTTATTCCTTTAGGTTTCTCCACTCATTGACGATGGCCTCCTTGGAAATACAAAGTTCCTTTTAATGCTGCCATTTAATACTATCCTTAGGTTTCTCGCTTCGCCGTTTGACAGAGTCTAAAACAAAGCGCAATGGGAGGGGATGAGCTCTAAGCTATTGAATGGTGGATATCATCTCATTGAACCGATGTGATGGAGCAACTAATGTTGCCTCGAATTCACCAATTTTTCCTCCATTATCAAAGTTAAACCAGTCGTAATGTCCTCAAATTATTTGAATTTAGTCATTAATTGTTGAATGGTCGAATTGTTCACCTGAACAAATTCCTCATTGCATCAAAGGATCATTAAAATCATCCAAGGATGGCTCCATTGTTGCCCCTTGTGGCCAGACCGTGTATCATCTCCAACCAATAGGAGTATCCCCACCAATAACACATAGAACAACACTATAAAAGACGCAACAAGAAGGAAAATTGCATAGAAGAGAACAAACAACACCATAATCATAAGTTAGTGATAAAAATACCAAGGAAAACCTAAAAGCCAACTGAAGTTAACGAGAGTTGGTTCGGCTAAGGGATGGTATCACCCCCCTTTCAATTACAATCCAATAACATAGTAGGTGGTGAGATTCATTTGGTAAGTGGCGAGATTGTTTGGTCCTGCAATATTCCAAGCATCAAAGCTCAATGTTCTATTCCTCGATACACACGAAGAGAAGCATCCAGGGCATATTTCCAGGGCTTATATGCTGACACACAACGACATCACCACTATTTCTCAAACAATCAATAAAGATCGGGTTGGTTTGTGTTTCGTTTCATTGAATCTTTTGAAAATAGGATTGGTATGGATCAGAAGTTTAAAGCCTATGAATTCTATATATATGTGCACATTTGCAAAGATGGTATAACAGGTTACAAAGAGACAAAGTAATTACGCAGTGGACGAAATCTCAGGGAAAAATGTCTCTACACGTTCACTGTCATATCAGAGGAGGTCATTGACTTCTGGATGCCATCGCGAGACTTAGATTTTACATCTTCCACAAGGAACTGCCGGTGGTACACCTATTAGTTTCCTTCCTTTCTTTGTTTTTTAAAAGGGTTTGATGGTGTTTTCCAATTAATTTTATTAGATTGTTGTATTTTGTTGTGTTAATGAATAAATTCATGAATTCAAAGGTGTTGAAGGCATTCAAGCATGGAGATCGACCTCTTCTTGCGAAGCACCCAGAGCTAGAGACCATGTTGGCTTGGGTGTATTTTCATTCCAATGTTAGAGAGTTCAAACGCATGGAGTGTTGGGGTTCTTTGGTTGAGGCATGCAAGGTGACAACCGCAAACTTGAAGTCATATATGGAAGTGAATTAATATTTTGTATTTCATTCTCTTGATTCTACACATCAAAGTGATTAATATTTTGAGTTTTATTCTATTGATTTATCTTGTTCTACACATCATAAGATAATGCATGCTACCCTCGCTGATATTATCCAAGCTCCTTTGTGAAACAAGTATTGACCTTGTAGAGATATTATCCGTGCCTTTGTGAGACGAACACCTTGCAGAGAATGTATACTGTTAGGCAACGGAGTTATTCTCAAATAGAATAGATCCTCTAACCTGTTTGAAGCCTAGAAAAAGTATTTCCAATGTTTTACTTTTATGGTATGTTGGTCATATTTAGTACTATGTTAAGATGCTACTCAATTAACCGTCGACAGGTACTAAGCTACTATGTAGCCTTGTTATATTCCCATTACTCCTCCTCGACAACATTGATCCTCTCAATCATTTATTCCATTGTCATAACTTGTTACCACCAACGAGGTTAGTGTCATGTTGAAGGGTATTGATGGTAGGGCTCGGCATGCAAGCTTACACGCGCCCATCCTTGTCCACATTGATCCTCTCAAGCATTTATTCCACTATCATAACTTGTTACCACCCTCGAACTTAGTGTCATGTTCAAGGGTAATGATGGTACAAATTCTAGCTCGACATGCAATCTTACACACGCGTGCTCCATTACTCCTAGTCTTCACATTGATTCCCAATCATTTATTTCTATTGCCTAACTTGTTACCACCCGCAAGATTAGTGTCATGTTCATGGGTATTGATGGTACAAATGCTAGCTCGACATGCAATCTTACATGTGCCCATTACTCCTTTGTTCACATTGATTCTCTCAATCATTTATTCCATTGTCATAACTTGTTACCACCCACGAGCTTAGTGTCATGTTCAAGGGTATTGATAGTACAAGTGCCTGGCCTACATGAAATCTTACACTGGCCTATTACTCGTCTATACTTTCGATTCTCTAATCATTTCTATTCCATTGTCATAACTTTGTTACCATCCACTGTTTAGCATCATGTTCAATGGTATTGATGGTACAAATGTTGGCTCAACATGAAATCTTACACACGCCCATTACTCATCGTGCACATTGATCCTCTCAATCATTTATTCCATTTTCATAACTTGTTACCACCCACAAGCTTAGTGTCATGTTCACGGGTATTGATGGTACAAATGCCAACTCGGCATGCAAGCTTACACGCGCCCATTACTCCTCGTCCACATTGATCCTCTCAATCATTTACTCTGTTGTCATAACTTGTTACCACTCGCGAGCTTAGTGTCATGTTCAAGGGTATTGATGGTACACATGTTGGATCGACATGAAATCTTATGGTTGGTTTTGTCACTCAACTGCTCTCTTTCTGTCTGTGTAACTCTCCCAAGTGTTTTCTCTGTAGTCTGGCAAGTGTTTGAATCCTCGTAGTCTGCCCAATGTTCGAATCCTCAGACATGTTCTTTTTCATACATTCCTTAACTAGTATTTTGGATAATAAAGTCAGCTTTTTGCTTCTTCTTTACGTGTATTATTGCATGGACTTTCCAGACTTTAAATAATGGACTTTCAGATAGGAATGCTCGTGTGTAAGGAAACATATGTTTTCCGAGAGTGGTTTTGAGGTTACCGAGCTGAGCTTTGTAGCAATGGATGAATGCCAGATCTTGTCTTGAGCTGTACATGCATGCTTACTCAGAAGCTAGATATCTATGGTGTACTGCTTCACCGCGACATTAATTCTGCCGAGCTTGTGTGAAGGGGAGCATTGCATTCCTCGGATATTCCAAAATACTGTAGTTCTTTTTCAGAGGAATCGTCACCCAAACCTATTTGCTCTTGCATCGCCTGATGTTGTGCATGATGAGTGACCAATGAGTGCTGGTAGTGGTGATCTAGAGGGAAAGGCATGAAATGGTGAGGAATCGAATGAGCATGCAAGCTGGGGGGCTTCATGGGGTGTGACAACATATCCGGGAAAGAGAAAACATCCACGCGAGGTGGACCTCTCCATCATATAGGTTGCCGGATGTCATGAATGCCATACCGCTTCCACCTCAATGCATTTCTACGACCCTTACTAAAACCCGCTGGCTACTCGGATTTATCAATCACTTACCATCCACCATTATCGCCTGATCACTCAAAGAAGCCTTGAGCTTCTTGTTAGAGGGAACTCCAAATCTGAAATTTTCCTTTAATGAGTTTTAAATTATAGGTCCTCTCACTCTAATGCATGGTTCTTACTATTTTAAATCAAACTCTCATCATTATTTTAATTAAAAAAATTTTATGTAAATTATTACTAATGGTTTAAATATATTAGCAACCTATGAATTAGATTTCTTCCCGCCTCGTAAGTGAAAGTAAGGAGTATCATTTCTACACGAAAGCTGTTCTATTTAATTCCCTTTTCCCAGTCAAGTGAGATAGAAAGGTAATGACTTTTCTTTTTTCCAACTCTTATATCCACATCCGGCCATTAAAAGTGTGGTGTTTTCTTTATTGGTGCCTTTACGTCAGTCTGAACGGTGGTTATTTCCTCAAGAAGCTGGTCTCCAACATCCTCTAAACTATTTTTAGTTTTTTTATAAGTAAACAAAAATGTATTTATTTCTCATGGCTCCGAAAAGAGTTTTCTTTATGATTTTTGCCCAAATTGCATCCTAGCTAAACAAATATTTCCATATCATCGACATATTATTTAGTAGAAACGTAACATTCTTAGATAAGAAAGGCATCTTCAGACTATTTATCAACATTTTATTTATATATTAATAAGACACATTTATTTATTAAAATTTATATTTATTTTATTTTATATATTTATATATTTATATATTAATAACATTTATAATAATATATTAAAATTTGTATTTAATGTTTTCCTATTTTAAATAATAAAATTTGTATGCAATTTTCGTTATAATACTATGCTTAAAGAAATTTTGTTGAAGACAATAAAAATTTCCATGTCAACCAGGCAACAGTATTGCATGTATAACATTTCAATGCGAGTTGATAATCTCATCGAAGTTTTGTACTGGAATTATTTATTGTTAATTTTCTTCACAGGACATGTGGAATATGACTCCATAACCATAGCTCTTGGTGGAACTGCCCCAAGAGTACACTTTCCAGAGAGCATTGGCTGATTTAATTGTATGTCGAATATTGATTTCATAAAAAAAAATTGATTTTTTCCATGCCTAGCAAATGACCAATGACTACTTGTGTATAGGTTTAGGGTCTATTTAGTTTGTACATTTAATTGCCAACCAACACAGTGGATTTTCTTTGAATAGGACAACTCTTTACAAGCCGTATCAGCTAATGGACCTGGCAAAAGGCGATTGATAAGGTTAGCGTTTTGGCGATTTTTTGTAATCGTCATTGTAACTTGTAACATTCGATTCAGCAATTGTTGTGATTTAACTCCCTGTGTGTGTTA
>SNQJ01S0158741.1:1105-21959 GCA_010110895.2 Picea sitchensis
TCAGGCCATATGGTGTCATCCTTTATTGATAAAATTATTTACCAATAGATCAAGTCTATTTGACATAATGATATACCTTTCTTTAGAGTAGGGCCAAGCAGTGTCCATATTAGGAAAAATGGTTTACAATTGAACAGATGGAATTCAATTTCCTTAGTTGCATCTTGAAACAATGGGTATATATATATTCCAATGAAAAACTCATTGTATTTGATATCTCAGTAGGAAATAAAAATACACATAAGCTAGCCTTTTGGCTCAGTTCATCTTCCTTGATACTAGCCTAGACATATACATTTCATCTTCCAAAAGAAATCCATATATGATTCGTACATAGCCATACAAAATCAATCTAGACAAAACCTAACATAACTAGAATCGTCTTTAACCTCCAAGAAAGCATAATTCTATATCTACCCCAAGACCTATCAACCAAACATCAAAACATATACAATTGAGTAGCTTCTAGTAGAGCATTGTCCTTGTATTCACATTCCCACAAGGAGCCTTGTAGCATGATGGATTATTTTGACAACATATCCTATTTTTTATTAAAATCCATGTAGATATGGAAAAATGAGGCCTCCTCAAACATAGATTTTTTCTCCAAGCATAGTGCCATGATTGGCTCCAAAGAGTATGACTCCATCCCCACATATTTTTGGCGAGCCTTGATAAGCTCCATCAAAGAAGTCCCAAGGCTTTGTGAAATCAATACGAGGCTCATGCAATAACCTTTGGGATTTAATATTAATATTAATATCAAAATTGATGCCCAAAATATTTTTTTATTTTTTTTCTAAAAAAAATTTGGCCGTCGCATATCTGATGCCCACTATTATATATGCGACGGTTTTGCTGTATAAACAACGGAAAGTTGTCGTCAGATATCCGACGACAACTTTTATATATACGACGGTTTTTCCATATAGACAACGGAAAGTTGTTGTTGGATATCCACCGACAACTTTTATATATGCGACGGTTTTTCCATATAGACAATGGAAAGTTGTTGTTGGATATCCGATGAAATTTTTTATATATGCGACGGTTTTTCCATATAGACAACGGAAAGTTGTCGTCAGATATCCGATGACAAATTTTATCTATGCGACAGTTTTTCCATATAGACAACGGAAAGTTGTCGTCGGCCATCTGATGACAACTTTTATCTATGCAATGATTATACTATATAAACAACGGAAAGTTGTCGTCGCTGATTCGACGACAACTTCTATTGTTTGCGTCGGTTTAGCTACATAAACAACAAAAAATTTGTCGTCGAATATGCGACGATGACTTCTATTGATGCGTCGGTTTAACTATAAAAGTTGTTGTCGCAATATAGACGAAAAGTTGGTTTGAGATTGTTTGCCTATAGCGTCGCTTATGCGACGTTTTCTCAAGTTCATCGCAAATGCCACGTCACCTAAACCGACGTTTCAGAGACTCCAAATTCGTCGCCATATCAATGACATAACGTCGCATAAGCGTCGAAACAACCGTCGCAAAATGGGCCAAATGTGCTACTGTACTTAAGTGATTTTTCGTAAAAATCTAGCACTGCTTTATGCCTTTCTAACCAATCCATTCCAATAATTACGTCATAAGTTCCTAACGGTATAATTTTCATATTTTTCTTTATATTTTGACTACCTAAACTGAACTCAAAATCAGAAATAAAATCGACAACCTTTCTTTTCGTTCTTGTTGCTAGTTGTACCAGCCAAGACTTTGCATGTCTTCTTTTCTTAAGTTTATTTCACTCCACTATATCCGGAGTGACATTACTTACTGTAGCTCCAAGATCAATTAAAACAGAAATTTGAGTGTTATTGATTTTACCTTCAATTTCCACCATAGAAGATTGGTGGTCAGCTTGTCAGTCATCCACGACTGCATTGATCCGATGTAAACTTTTTCCTATATCCCCTACTATAGAGGCTTCCTGTAAATTGTGAACAGTAGTTTTGTTTGCTGAAATCAAACATGGACAGTTCCTCCTTAGATGTGGTTCTCCACATTCCCAGCATTTTAACGGTTCATGGGGGCTGTCCCAAAATTCTCTGTTCCCAGATTTACTGGTTTACTACCTCCTTGCATGTTTGGATTGTTGGAGTGAAAATATTTCCTCGGAAATATTTTTGTTGCATTTTGATAAGCAACTGGTTGGTATCCCTTCTTCCACTAGTTCATTTGGTCTTGTTTCTTGTCCTTCCAAGCCTTGGGAAATTATGTTCGTTGTTTGTATTGGTCGTAACACATTTGGGCCTTTCTGAATATTTCACTCAAGGACTTGGGATTATCAAATTCAATTATGTCCTTGTAAGACTATGGTAAACATCTTAGGAACCATTGGATTTTCAGTTTATCCTCCCAGATATATGATACGAACCTTAGTAATTCCAAGAATTTGTTTATCAGATCTTCCATAGCCATTTGACCAAGTCATAGCTCATAAAATTATTTGGTTTTTATTTCATAGTAACTTTCAGATAGGTACTGTTTATTAAAGTATTTATTAAAGTATGCCCATTCCATCTGTTTCTCTTTTAGGCCCTTGGCCAATTTCAGATCTTGCCACCAAATACTACCTTTTTCTTTTAGATTATAGATGGCCATTCTGACCTTCATATTGCTGGAATAGTTGTATATCTGGAAATACTTCTTGATGTCTAATAACCATGCTTCATCTTCCTCTCCTATTTTGGATTCCCTGTCAAAGGTAGATGGTTTGATTTTCTTAAATTCACCCTCAAGGTGATCCACCTATTTCCTTTTTCTGTCTGTTTTTGTGTTATCTTCAGCTGAAGGTGTACCTTCAGATGATTTGTCCTCTTTTTTTGCTTCTGGACCAGAATTCTTGGAGGCCCTTTTGCTGACCTCTTCTTCATGGTTATCATCCTTTTGGATTTTCTTTGTCACTATACTATGCAGCAGGACTTCATTTATTTCTTGTTGTTCCTGTTGTGCCTTCTTCAGTTTCTCATTGTCCTCTTTGAAAACTTGCAGCTCAACAATGAGATTCCTCATTGTTTCTAGAACTTCAGTAGGTGATCTTCTATCACTATCCTGTCTCGGATCTTCAGGAGGTATTTTTTCAAGATTCCCCTCAAGTCTGATTTCTGCGTCATCCTGGCATGCCATGATTAACATAAAATAGAAAAGAGTTTTTTGTTTGTAACAGTAATGGTTTGTTAGTTTTTACATAGACAGAAATACGTGCTAAGTATTTAATTTAGCCATGTTCAAGGTCCAAGTGTTGTAACCTTTTCTCTGATACCATATGTAATGTACCTCAAATTCGTCATAAAATAAAAAATTATTTCCAAGGACATTAATCTTCAATTCCTTAAAACAGACTTATAATCAAATAAAGTAGCCTTTTATCTCCATTTTTTAACTCTGATAGGTTTTCTTAAGTTATGAATGTCAACGATGACATTACTACCCATTCTTACACCCATTGAACAGAGTGTTCCTAAAAAGGCAAACCCCACAATCTAACATTTTTCTTTCAATTTTTAAGTCATGCTAGCATTCATATAAAGATATATGTCTGTACTTTGTATTAACTTAGAATTATATTAGGCTTGGGACTTAGGGTCCTAAACTCTCCTCTAATACACACTTCCATGCTTGCTTGCACGGTTAAACTCCAAGACTATACAAGTAAGACTTATACATAACGTATTGGGGGTTGGGGTTATACACCTTAGAGAAATGTTGGTTTAACATAAGGTGTTTGGCCCTTCTATATATGACCAAAGTCATCGAAAGGAATTCTCGATATATTTTTGGTTGGGTAAAGGCCTTTCAATCAACACATGGCATAACGGCTTTCTGGTTAGGAAAAACCCTATGCTAACAATTTCGTTAACTCTACCTAATCTAAGAGATGTCTAAATTAAATGAGGTGTTAACTGGACTGCTAGTGGTTAGAGATTAAAAGTTCCCATACTGTAGAATTACGAGGAATCCACCCTTTACTTTGTAACCCATTAAAAGTGAAAGGAAAGTTTATGTTATTCGAGAGTTAAACCTCTGACCCAACCATTAATGGAGGTAGGTGAAAAACGAGGGCCATCCCTGTAGCTCCATCCAACACGAACGCACCAACTCAGTTCCATCACATGGCCCATGCCTCCCATTGTACCATCATCATTCACTCTGCGTGGTGTGTGTTCTTTAGGGTTACAATAGTTACTCTTTTTTCATTCTTGTGAAGTTATTCCGAAGTTGGCTCTGCATTTTCTCTTTTTTTTCTTGGCGTGGGGAGAATGGCGGCTTGAAGCACCTCCCTGGACTGTTCTCACTGATGGTAGGTTCCTTCTCTATCGTTATACATTATACTCAGTTGTTCTACAAGGTCTTCAACAGTCTATTCTTTGTGTTCCTTTCCAATGAGTTCACGCAGGTATCATTTTGCATGTCATTTTCTCTTAGGGTTAGTCGTCTCTTACATTCCTTTATTTCTTTCTACGCCATTACTTGGTGTTGAGTCTCTTCGATACTTCACTGAGACTATAGCCTAGAATTTGATCGATAGGTTAGGGATTCACGTTGTGAATGCATATTATAATTATTCAAGTTATGGCAATTCCATTTGGCGAGTTTCGAATAAAAAATTTCTGTCCTGGTTCAGTAACTTGTATTGATTTTTTACTTGGGTCCTCTGTTCCCCAACTACCCAATGAATTATTATGACTTTAAATTTTCCTCCTACAATTATTTCCAAAAGTTTCATTCGGCATAGCCAAATATAAATAGGCGTCTGGAATCTCTGTGAATCGAACAAATTTTGTTATAGGAATATGTTTTGTATCCTGCATTGTATATTTAAAATTTGGGTCATCCTTTTCATGCCAATTCTCTTAAAGTCTATGCATATATCAAAGTCCATTCGAGTCTGGAAACTCGGCACAGATGTTGACTCTATTTGTACTTCTCTCAATCGAAGCTAGATAGACTTTGATGGTGTTATTTGACCCGTGGATTTTTAATTCAATGTTTGCAATTTAAATAATGTATTCGACCTATTCTCGTTATACAAATCATGTACTTTGGACTTCACTGTAATTGTCATTTGTATATTATTTTCCTGAAATGTTTCGATTTATTTAATTTGGTTCTCAACACTAATGATGGGACCCTTTGATTGCGAGGGTACCCATCAGGGAGTCTTGGGCTCCTCCTCCCCCTTCAGTCTGGGACGTTACTCAGCCCATTGCAACAGGGAAGGATATCAGATCCCTCAATTATAAAAGTTAAGTATGACTCTGCATAACCCTTCCTGTTACTAACTGTTTTGTTATATTCATATTCTCTCTATTGAAACATTATTAATGGTATTTTTGTGCAATATTGTGCAGGGGTTTCAGCCATGCGAGAGTTGTGGATGTCGATCTCTACCACACCCATAAGAGGTATTCGGGTTCCCTCTCGCCCCTCTCAAGGAATGCTCTAAGAGACTAATGATCAAAAACATTTAAACTTAAAAAGTTATCCTTGTGGGTGAAGGTTTGTTGTATTTACTGATAGTTGAATTCTTTATCTCTATAACTTACCTTTACGACAAAGTAAGAGGATCCAATCTTAACATTGTATATTCATAATACTGATGTATATCGAAGGGTTCTGGATGAATATCCTTTAGTTTGTTTTTGGTCACTACTGTAACGTATTATTCAAAATTATAAAATGGCAGTCTGAGTCGTTCGTTTTCTTTCTGAATTGTATTGTAGGAATACTTGTGGTTTACTTAAGTAGTTTCTGCACTATGAGCTTTGTAATATTTAAGACAGACAATCACGTTGTGATTTACAAGAGAATCGTTGAGCTATACATTGATTTATTTCATAGATTTAGTAACGAAATCTTTATTCGTAATATATATATATATCTCAAATTTCATGAGTAAATATTTCAAGCCTCGTTGGTATTCACGTTGTCAGCAACTTCTACACCCTAGTTATATAACCCACAGAACTATGAATGTGTATAAGTATAAACATGTATAATGCTCTTAAAATTCATTTTCCATATGTCTTTAAGTGTTTGCACAAGTTGAAGTTTTAATATAGGATTTGAATATCTTATAGGTGTATGACCTCATGACAGGTAGAAATTTCCAGAATTTGTATTTTGTATCTTCTTAGTTAATTTATTACTTTATGCAAGATAAATCTGTCCTTGCTACGACTAATACAAAGTGGCTTTATAACATCGTTTACTGTCAAGATTTAGATCTATTCCTACCACAGATAATACACAATTGCTTTATAAGTCCATTCATTAATATAATGGTTTTGTTCCTACAACAGATCACACACAGTAACTATATAGATGTATTATTTAACAGAATAGATTGTTCCTATAGAAGATAACATACAGTAACCATGTAGATGCATTCTTTAGTAGAATAGATTATTTATACAACAGATAACATATAGTAACTTTATGATTCCATTTATTCACATATGAACGATAGGGTATCCGTCCAGGAGTAGAATACATGTATACAACCAATCATTTCAACAATACAAATATAGCAAGAGGGGAGTAGATGAACATATATGGATAAGTACTAAAACAACAAAGGGAACATCCAGGTTTCTCCCAACCTTAGAACAGGGCAGCCAAATCACTTGTCTTGTTCACCCCCTAGCCTGACCATGAAACCATGAGGGATAACTCGGAACTCCTCCCCAACAAATGCTTTTCAGTTTTCAGTAGTCTTCTCCTTGCCTCACACTCAACAAGTAGTTTTTGTAACTGCAAGAGATATATTTATTTTCCCTAGCATACTAGGTAGTGTCCTGCCTCCTCCCATATGCCATATATCCAAAGTCATTTTTGCCTAGGTCTTTTTCCCCCCTTGGGATTTTTCATAGTTTTCCAAATCCCTGATTTTCAAGGGTCTCCAATGGCCAAATTCTTGATTTTCCACTTGTAACAATCATCCCTGAGGTAGTTCCAACATGTTCCCCACTCATGGAGTCATGATCAGGTGATTTCAACATGGTTGTTCCATTTGTCCTTCAATAATAATTATAAAATATTTTGTTTCATACAAGTGTCATAGTCAAGAAGTTAGTTGGGTCAAATCAGGTCTCTTCCCAACAGTCATAATCATTAATTACAATTAATTAAATTCAAAATTCGGAATTGCCAAAAATGGCAAAAATTTTCCAATTTCGAATTTACCAAAAACGGAATAATTTTCCTAAAAATTTGAAACTTAAAATAAATTATTTTTGGGGATGTCATGGGCTCGTTCCTTGATTTCCATGGGTCGGGCTATGGGTTGGCAGAAGGAGGTGGTATCTCCACAGACCTTTCTTTTGAGCCTATGTCCTACCTAGGGTTCAGAGGATCTAGCCTTACTACACACCCTTTAGGGTTTTTTCTGGAGCTTGGTTTGGCACCAGGGCCCTCATCTATAGGACCACCATCACTTGGAATCCAGTGGTGTCATTTGGGAGATTTCCATTCCACTAACCCTCTTCTGTCTTGGTTGGAAATCCCTTTGGAGATAGATTTTTGGGCTAAAGATGGGCCCGGTCTATTAGACCTAGGGTTTCCTAGCTCATTGACGGGAATCAATTTTCGCAGTAGTGAAAATATTTGGGCAACTAGTCCTAGTAAGAGTGGGTCTCTTCAAAGAATTATTTCCGAAGTTGGTCCACTACAACCCCCACCCTAAACAAATTTCAGTGATGGTGGTTCTTTAGCATCAACAGGCTTCCTAAAATCATTGCTAGTTCATATGAGGCATTGATATAGGGATGGAGAAAGTACAGGTTTAGAGAAAAAACTTGGTGTTGGGTTGATAGGGAGCTACATATTTTAGAAGGTGAAGCTTCCGGTTCACATAAACAAGTGAGCCTGCGACACAAAAAGAACAGGTGCATTAAATCTAGAGAAAAAGCTATTAAGTTAGTGTTGGGGGCGGACATTAAAATGCCTCAAGTTATGCAGATGAAAAACACGATCGTGGTGGGGAATGTGTGAGGGAGGTGTTTCAGTATAAAAACCCTAAAGGAATGGGTTTCGACCCATTGGTCAAAATCCTTAGGCTAATTTCCCTCGATTCATATATTGGCTTGAGGTTGGTTTCTTATTAATTTTGTTAAATATGAGGAAGTGGAATGGGATTTAAAAAATCCATGGAGTATAGACTCTACACCAATCTTGCTCAAAAATAGACTCCCTTATTCGACCCAGGTAAGGAATGTATGAATGTATTTCTTATTTGGGTGCAAAATGTATTTCTTATTTGGGTGCATCTCTCTGGTCTTCATACAAATGTCTAGACAAGAGATAGCTTCAAGGATATGGGGAATGTTATGGGTACCTTCCTTGATGTAGAAATGTCCTTCCTTGCATCGGGAAAACTAATAATAGCTCATATTTTGATATCATTAGATGTAAGGGAAGGATTGGTAGAGGATATAGAGATAGTAAAGGAAAAAAAATCCTTCATGCAGAGATTGGATAATGAGGGTATTCCTTTTAGATGTCGGCACTGCCATCAATATGGCCATGTAGTTAGTCAATTTTGACTACCTTTTAAGGGTCGATCTAAAGGATCTGGTTTGCAGTCGGTTAGGAAAAGACTAACATCTTTAGAAAGGGGGGATCCATTGATGTCCATGAGAGTACAAGGTTGGGATGTGCCATCAAAATTAGAGGCCATGGGATATCAAACCTAGAGGATTAGTAGAGGGGAAGACTCCCAAGATTTCACCTCATAATTATTAGAATATGGATATAAATTGCAGGAATTCACCCATGGGAATCACTTCCACCATGATTATGTGGTAGGAAAATGCACAAGTTCAGAGTATGTGTACTTATCATCCCCAGACCATTAATGTTTTTATAAACTCTTTGTCTATTTTGGGAAAAACTTGGATGGGTTCCCTTAAAAACCTTTCTTTATCCAATGGGAGTTTTCCTTCTTCATCCTTTCCTGTTCCAGAACCACTCATAGCCTAGTTCTCTCTTGTTAAAAAAACCTCCCCTTTTCCTTCTGTTAGGTTATTAGAAGAGTATGAGTCCTCAAGGGGCATGGAATAAGAGGAAGTTGTATATAAACTCGGGAGTAGAGGAATCCCAATTTTGTCGTATTCGATTCATTTGGCATAGGGCTTGGGAAAAACTACAATGCCTATTACAGGGCGTAAGGCGAGGTCGAGTCACAAATCCAAATTTTCAAAGGCCCAAAATAGGGCACTGGTGAATATGGAGGTGGGGAAGCAATTATACATTATGGGGGAACTTAGAGCATCAAAAAACCTGGAAGGGGTTTCCTCATGAAAAATATATCCTTCAACTGTAGGGGTGTGGCAAGCCCCTCAAAAAAATTGGCCTTGAAAAGACCGGTGGAATCTAGTCACCCTGACATTATTATTTTACAAGAAACCCTGGGAGAAGGTAATGTTATGCTTCTCTTTTAGATTCCCTCTTCAAGAAATGGAGCTTCATTGGTATGGATGCTAGAGGGCGCTTGGGGGGGGGGATGGAAATAGGGTGGAATACCATATTTGTAAAATTGCTAAATTCATGGGGGTTTCAGTCTGGTTTAGGTTGGGAAGTATGTTTAAAAGATCTAGGTATGACCTTGATCCAGATTTTATGAGAAAACGAAATGACTACAGATTACTGACAGGTTATTCACACAAAATAACATAGATACAGTAAAACTAGTTTTATATTCAATAAGGAAATAAGTTGAAACTGTAATGCAGCAGAAGCAAGCTTGTTGGAATGGTGGCGGCTTATCTCTGAGAAGAGATGTGACGGCTACGCTCATTTGCAAGAATATTATTACAATGAGGCTTTGAAGGCCTTTTTAAAATAAATAGGAATGCCCAAAACCCTAGACATCCAAAAACCTAACCCTAGGAGATGAAGCGCCAAAAGTCATGTGGGCCTCGTTTGGGTAAGTTAGTACATCAACTTACCAGGGTTGTAACGTTTGCATACGATCTTTGTTTTAGGCATATGATAGCCCATTGGAAAGGTATTTTCAAGGATATTAATTTTGGGGGCTCAATCATGCCTTCAACTATCATTAAGAAGCTTGATCCAAAAAACCTTCATTTAGGCCCTCAAAATGGCCCCGAAAGTTAAAACTGCTAAAAATAGTAAATTGTCAAAATTGTCAGAAATTTGTTTTGAGCCAGGTTGAAGAGGTGGGTGGCCATTGATATCCACCTAGATAAGACCTTCTCATTTTTAAACATATATGGGCCATATGATGATCGAGTACCTTTATGGGATGATATTTTTCAAAAAACTTTCTTTAAGAGTGAAGTCCTCATTTTAGGAGGAAACCTAAAATTATACATAGGAGCAACTAAAGTTCGAGGCCCAAGGGTTATAACTAACCTCTTATCTAACTACTTCAAAAATATTTTGTTGGAGAAAGGCCTTACCAATCTAGCCCTAATAAAATTGAACCCAACATGGTGGAACAAGAGAACTAGGGAAGATCGAATTGCGAAAAGAATTGATCATTTTGTAATATCAAATAAACTTCTGCAGTGTCCTCTGTAATTTAGATAATGGATAAGTGGTGGTGGTGAATATGACCAGCGTCCTATTTTTTTGGATATTGTAGGAGGGATGGAGACATCGAAGAGCCCCTTCAAGTTCAATTTATCCTGGCTAAATGAGGAAAGATTCCACACTTTAGTTAAATATTGTTGAATTTCTTATGATCCCCAAACTGGGGAGGTGACTGGTGTTCAGTTCGTGGAAAATATCAAATGAGTCAAGAAGGAAACAATGCGATGGAATCTTAATAAGAGACAAAGGGACAAGCAGAATTGAAATAAAATAGAAGAAACTCTCCAATAAATATATGATGTTGATGGGGGAGGGGCTATGATACTCCTGAATTAAAAGAGGCTCTATTCTTTCTAGAAAAGAAAATATTACATCTTTTGGAAGTAGATAATAATTATGGTGCCAAAAGAGTCGAGTTATATGGATAAAAAGTGGGGATGAAAAATTAAAAAAAAGCAGGCTTATGCTAAAGTCAGGAAAATTACAAATTCCATTTGGAGCCTTACAGACCACTCAGGGAGAAAAATTTCCTCTTTTGATGGTTTAGCTCAAGTTGAGAAGAACAATTTTCAAAATCTCTTTGGGGGAAATGATTGGGCTGCTATAGCAGAAATTCTCAAACTGGCACTCTTCTTTCCAAGTTTTATGGATGTTGAAGCCAATAGGGCTCTAGTGGAGGAAGTATCGAAAGAACAACTTAAGGAACTGATGCAGGAGCATCGCCCACGTCAAGCGAGCCAGCGCGGAGCGGAAGACAGCTGGACAAACAACACCAATTTTTAAAATGCTTTGAGATTGTTGCGCGATCTTAAATGATTCATTTAAGAGACGACGCACTTGTATATTGTAAATGGACCTTGAGCGGATAGCTCACGTCCTTAGGTGGATGAGGCATTTAAGATAGTTAATGTAAAGTTAGGTAGGAAATTAATTCTAGATTTGATAGCTTTAGAGCGCAAGAGGGAAACGGGATATAGACACCCTCCTTTGTACATTGTAACATTATTATTATGAAGAAGCATTGTTGAAGAGAGCATGCAGAGAAGTGTATGAAGAACACCCATGTACAGTTATTAAATTAATATAAAAGCTTTGATTCAATTCCATGGTTGTGTTATTCTCTGTGTATTGATGGTATTATGCTCATGAATGTTTGCTTCCTGTTATACATTTTCTTTTGTATGCTATGTATGTGATTTCATGGTTGAATTGAAATCTGTGAGAACAAGGAGTTACTTTCAATTGTTTATCTATATTGAACCAGAGAATTCCTGCAAGGAGTGCAGTTGAATTATCCGCAAGGAGTGCGTTGACAGCGGGGTTCAAGTAGAGAGAACTTTTGTTCTAAGTTCTCAGAAGTGAAGATTGGGCACCGGAGCCGTGCAAGGCGTGCGCAGTCTAGATAAAGACTCAGAGTTGCGATTCTGAGTAAAGGGACTGAAGGATTTCTACTGCAGGAGTGCGTAGGGTCGAAGGCTTCAACACTTAGGCGTGTTTGAAGATTTTCCGCAAGGAGTGCGTGCAAGGAGTTTCCTGAAGGGACTCAAAAGCTGGGAGAAAATCTCAGGAAGGATAGACCTTCGAGTTCGTAGAAAGACAAGTGAGAAAGTTGTACCTTGAAGGTTGCAAGGGACTTCACAGGTTTGCGCGCAAGGTGATGAGATCTGTGGAAGAACGGCTCGTCGTTTCGTGGATTTGATAAGGAAGAATCGGACGGACGAAATTCTCCGAGAAGATTTCGCGAAGTGTCGTGGATCATTGGATCTTGTGGGTGCAAGGAAGCTACAGTGCCGGAGTGGAAGAAGGTTCGAAGCTCGGGAGAGAAGGAGTCGTTGATCGGGATCACGGGGAACGTTGGTTCTACTCGTAAATCGGCATATCGGGAGTTCGTGAAGCGAGACTCCAAATCTACGCAATGGAAGTCGCGAGAGTGCGAGAAGCGATATTCTGACAGCCACGTAAGCAGTGTGTACCACAGGAGATAGTGGAGGACAAGTGGCGTAAACTATCGGAGGTTCGACGTCTCGGGCATCGGGAGTCGACGAGGGAATTATTTAACCTCGCGAGTAGCGAAGTTGTGAGATAGCGATATTTCGGATATCGGCGTCTCAGGCCTCGGGAGTCGAGGAAGGAATCATTTGATCTCGCGAGTGGTGAAGTCGCGAGGGAGCGAGATCGCGGGTTCATCATTTCATCTTATCTTGTATCGGAGGTTGGAAACTCAAGTGTTTGGTGTCGCGAGCTGCGAAGATGCAATAGAGAGAAGTCCCGACGGTAGAGGAAGAGAGTCAGCGTTGACTGACATATCGGATCTCGGGGATCCGTGAGTATAGTGATCGATAATGAACTTGCAAAGCCGTGAAGTTCTGATCTTTCGATAAGACAAAGAAAGGGGGATCATGAAGAGAACTGTGGGTGTATATTTCCCGATAGGGAAATAGAAGAACCTAGAAGTTCTTCGGGCCGTGGAGGAGACAAGGTCCTGGAGAAGCGATCGTACTCCGAGGAGTGCGTTTGCGTCAGGAGTGGTATCAGGGCGAGAAAATTTCTCTGTTTTCTGTAGCAGGGAAGAAAAGAAAGTTTCACCATGCCGCCGAGGAGAGAGAGGCAGTCACCTGATCCAGAGGATAGGGAGATGGGAAGAAGAGGCAGACCGGCAGGAAATCCAGAAATGGAAAGGCAGATGAGAGATCTCTAAGCAAGGCTTGAGGAGATGGAGACAGCTCAGAGACGCGGAGTTGGTGCAAGGGATCTTAGTGATTCCTAAATTGAAGAGGAAGCTGGACATGAAGAAGAAGAGGTCATGGCAGAAGATGCATCAACCGAGCGATTGATAAAAGCCATCGCAAGGATGGGTACGAAGGCAAAAATGGACATCCCAGTCTATGAAGAGAGTCTAGATGAAAAAGAGATGCTAGATTGGATTAGAGCTCTTGACACCTACTTCGATTATGAGGATATCGAAGAGGATAAGAAAGTCAGGCATGCTGTCACACGCTTGAAAGGACATGAAGCATTGTGGTGGGACAAGCTACAAGCTGACAGACGTTGCAAAGGCAAGCAAAAGATTAAAAGCTGGGATCGAATGATCGAAAAGATGAAGGCGAAGTTCATCCCAAGGGACTATCAAATCACTCTGTTCAGGCGAATGCAGAACCTGAGACAGAAGCTGATGACAGTCAAGGAATATACTGAAGAATTCTATCGACTGAACATCAGAGCAGGTCATCGGGAGAGCAATGGTGAGAAAGTTGCTAGATATCTGAATGGTCTGAGATATGACATTCAGGATGAATTAAGCATGCTAGCCATCCGAACGATGGAAGATGCTTACCAATTGGCTCTGAAATCCGAGGAGAAGCTGAGCCGAAAACAAGGTCAGCGAGGATGAGGCAGAAGTCAGCCAAGAGGTAAGGCAGTTTCCCAGGATAAATTCCAGAAACCCAAAGAGGAATGGAAGAAACCTCAGGGTAAAGCACAGAGAGGTGGAACCTCACAGCAGAGGCAGCCACATGTTGAACCGAGGGGACAGCAAAATGATCAGTGAGGAGATTATGCTAATGGAAATACTTTTCCTCGTACTAGAGGTAGAGGAAGAGGCCGAGGAGGAGTTATCACATGTTTCACATGTGGGAAGAATGGGCACAAGTCATACGAGTGTCCAGAGAAAAAGAAGGATGTAGGAGAAACTCACATCGCAGAAGCGCAGAGGCGTGATGTTGAGTTCGAAGACACAAAAGGCAAAAGATCGCTTGCGATGCACAAAGTCCTTTTGACACCTGAGAAGGAGATGGAAAGCTCAGTGCAAAGGACCAGACTATTCAGAATAGATTGCAAGACCAGGGACAGGGTATGTAAGGTTATTATTGACAGTGGTAGCATGGATAATCTCATTTCAACCGAGATGGTGGAGAAACTGGAGCTGGAAATGACTGATCATCCCAGTCCATACAGAGTTTCGTGGCTAAAAAAGGACACCAGGTAACTGTTACTAAACAATGCTTGGTTGAATTCAAAATAGGAGGATATAATGACAAGATCTTGTGTGATGTTATTCCCATGGATGTATGTCATTTATTGCTGGGTAGACCATGGAAATATGAAAGAAATGTGATTCATGATGGGAGGATGAACACATATACTCTGGAGAAGAATGGGATAACCCATATGTTTCTTCCGATAAAGGATAAGGAGGTGAAGCCAGAAGTAAGCAGCACCACACTTCTCATGAGTGGGAAGGAGCTTCTAACAGACGTGGATAAGAAGGAAGATCCACAATTCTTTGTTGTCAGAAAGCCGAGGATTATTCTGACTAGCACAAGAGTGGACAATTTACCAGTTGAGGTTCAGGAACTACTGGAAGAGTTCGTTGACATCATAGTGGATGAATTACCCCATTCGTTGCCACCAGTGAGAAGTGTGAGTCATCACATAGACCTCATACCAGGAGCTAGTTTGTTGAATAAAGCCGCATACAGGTTGACGCCGCAAGAGAATGAGGAAGTCAAAAGACAAGTCCAAGATTTGATGGACAAAGGATTGGTCAGGGAAAGCTTGAGTCCATGTGTTGTACCAACAGTGCTCAGTCCGAAGAAAGACGGAGGCTAGAGGATGTGCACCGATTCAAGAGAAATCAACAAAATAACCATCAGGTATAGGTTTCCACTGCCGAGAATGGATGATCTGATGGATTGCCTGAGTGGGGCAAAATATTTTTCAAAATAGATTTGAAAAGCAAATACCACCAGATTCGCGTGAGAGAAGGCGATGAGTGGAAGACAGCCTTCAAGACAAACGAAGGACTATATGAATGGCTAGTCATGTCGTTTGGCTTGACGAATGCAACAAGTACTTTTATGACGTTGATGAATGAAGTCCTGAGGGAGTTCGTCGGAAAGTTCATCATTGTTTATTTGGACGACATACTGATTTACAGTTAATCAGAGGCTGAACATTTGAAACATTTGGCCATTGTGATGAGAAAGCTATAGCAAGAAAAGTTGTTGATCAACATGAGGAAATCTTCATTTATGAAGACAGAACTCATTTAATTGGGGTTTGTCATATCAGCAAATGAATTGAAGATGGATCCAAGTAAAGTGGAGGTAATTAAAAATTGGCCATCACCGAGAAATATTTTCGACGTGAGAAGCTTCCATGGTTTGGCTAGTTTCTATCGAAAGTTCATCAGGAATTTGAGTGGAATTAGCACAGCAATGATGGACACAGTGAAGAAGCGGCATAAGTCTTTTCATTGGACAGCTGAGGCTGAGAAGAGCTTCAATCTGTTGAAGCAGAAGATCACAGAGCAACCAATTCTGGTGTTGCCAGATTTTCAAAAAACATTTCAGGTGAAATGTGATGCCAGTGGATATGCCATAGGAGCGGTCTTGAGTCAGGATGACAGGCCAATTGCATATTTCAGCGAGAAGTTGGATGAGGTGAAATTGAAATACTCCACGTATGATAAGGATTTGTACGCTATCATACAGGCGTTGAAGAAGTGGAGGCATTACTTGATCCCAAAGGAATTTGTATTGTACAGTGATAATCATGCATTACAGTTTGTGACTCAACAGGAGAAGTTGAATCAGAAACATGCAAAATGGGTAGAGTATATGCAGAATTTCACATTTGTGACTAAGCACATTTCATGTACTGTTAACAAAGTGGTTGATGCTTTCAGAAGGAAATGTTTGTTGCTGCAGGAGTTCCGAGTCAGAACATTGGGTTTTGATAATCTCAGGGACATGTACGCAAGAGATGCAGATTTTGCAGAGGCATATGAAGTGGCTGAGAATCCAGTTCTCAGAGATCGGAGCCCTTGGATAGATTACATGATCCAGGAAGGATTGATGTTCAGAGGCAATCAGCTGTGTATTCCGAAATTCTCCATGAGGGAGAACCTGTTGAAGGAGAAGCACAGCGGAGGTTTAGCAGGGCACTTTGGTCATGACAAGACATTCGCGAAGCTGAGCGAGTCATATTTTTGGCCAGGGATGCATGTGGACGTCAAGAGGTTTGTTGACAGATGTCAGATTTGTCAGCATTCAAAAGGGAGAAAGCAGAATGCAGGTTTTTATCAGCCATTGCCCATACCGGAGAGGCCATGGGAGGCGATAAGCATGGATTTTGTATTGGGATTGCCAAGGATGCAAAGAGGTGTTGATTCCATCTTTTTAGTTGTGGACAGGTTTTCAAATATGGCACATTTCATTCCATGCCAGAAGACCAGCGATGCGACGCACATCGCAAATTTGTTTTTTAAACAGATCGTTAGACTTCATGGATTGCCGAAAAGCATAGTTTCGGACAGGGACACAAAATTTATTGGAAATTTTTGGAGGACGCTATAGAAGAATCTAGGAACTAAATTGGCATTTAGTTCTGCTTATCATCCTCAGACGGATGGACAGACAGAAGTGGTCAACTGAAGTCTGGGAGATTTGTTAAGGAGCCTGGTGACGGAACACCACAGCAGTTGGGATAACGTATTGCCACAGGCAGAGTTTGCATACAATGATTCAGTGAATCGGAGTACAGGAAAAAGTCCATTTCAGGTTGTATATGGGATGCATCCAAGAGGAGTCTTTGAACTGCAAAATTCAGAGCAGAATGCTACTAACAACACTAGTGCAGAGGAATTCACTGAGGCGATGAGAGAACTTCACGATAGAGTGAAGCAGGGACTGATGGATTCAAATCAGGAGTATAAGCGTGGAGAATATCAACGGAAGAGACGAATTCAGTTTGAAGTTGGTGATCTAGTTCTCGCACACTTGAGGAAAGAAAGGTTCCCGAGGGGAACATACAATAAACTCAAAATGAAGAAAATCAGACCATGCAAGGTCTTGAGAAAATTCGGAGAGAATGCTTATGAGATTGAGTTGCCGGATGGCATCGGGATATCTCCGATATTCAATATCATAGATTTATACCCGTATAGAGATGGAGAAGAAGAGACTGGAACTGAGGAACCAATGATCCAGTGGACGAAGCAGATGCCAGTAGCAGAGAATCCATAGATGGAGTGCATACTGGATAAGCGAGTGGGTAAGAAGACCAGAAGAAAAGAATACTTCGAGTATCTGGTCAAGTGGAAGAATCACCCAGTGGAGGATGCCAGCTGGGAGAGCGAAGCAGTAATACAGAAGCATGGACACACCTTGCAGGATCTCATGGACAGGAGCCCATGAAATTTTTCAACCGAGGGAGTATGATGCAGGAGCATCGCCCACGTCAAGCGAGCCAGTGCAGACCGGAAGACAACTGGACAAACAACACCAATTTTGAAAATGCTTTAAGATTGTTGTGTGATCTTAAATGATTCATTTAAGAGATGGCGCACTTGTATATTGTAAATGGACCTTGAGCGGATAGCTCACGTCCTTAGGTAGATGAGGCATTTAAGATAGTTAATGTAAAGTTAGGTAGGAAATTAATTCTAGATTTGATAGCTTTAGAGCGCAAGAGGGAAATGGGATATAGACACCCTCCTTTGTACATTGTAACATTATTATTATGAAGAAGCATTGTTGAAGAGAGCATGTAGAGAAGTGTATGAAGAACACCCATGTACAGTTATTAAATTAATAGAAAATCTTTGATTCAATTCCATGGTTGTGTTATTCTCTGTGTATTGATGGTATTATGCTCATGAATGTTTTCTTCCTATTATACATTTGCTTTTGTATGCTATGTATGTGATTTCATGGTTGAATTGAAATTTGTGAGAACAGGGAGTTAGTTTCAATTGTTTCTCTATCTTGAACCAGAGAATTCCTGCAAGGAGTGCAGTTGAATTGTCCGCAAGGAGTGCGTTGACAGCAGGGTTCAAATAGAGAGAACTTTTGTTCTAAGTTCTCAGAAGTGCATATTGGGCACCGGAGCTGTGCAAGGCATGCGCAGGCTAGATAAAGACTCAGAGTTGCGATTCTAAGTAAAGGGACTGAAGGATTTCTACTACAGGAGTGTGTAGGGTCGAAGGCTTCAACACTTAGGCATGTTTGAAGATTTGCCACAAGGAGTGCGTGCAAGGAGTTTCCTGAAGGGACTCAAAAGCTGGGAGAAAACCTCAGGAAGGATAGACCTTCAAGTTCGTCGAAAGACAAGTGAGAAAGTTGCGACTTGAAGGTTGCAAGGGACGTTGCAGGTTTGCACGCAAGGTGACGAGATCTGTGGAAGAACGGCTCAGCGTTTCGTGGATTTGATAAGGAAGAATCGGACGGATGAAATTCTCCGAGAAGATTTCGCGAAGTGTCGTGGATCATTGGATATTGCGGGTGCAAGGAAGCTACAGTGCAGGAGTGGAAGAAGGTTCGAAGCTCGGGAGAGCAGGATCCGTTGATTGGGATCACGAGGAACGTTGGTTCTACTCGTAAATCGGCATATCGGGAGTTTGTGAAGCGAGACTCCAAATATGCGCAATGGAAGTCGTGAGAGTGCGAGAAGTGATATTTCGACAGCCACATAAGCAGTGTGGACCACAGGAGATAGTGGAGGACAGTAGGCATAAACTATCAGAGGTTCGGTGTCTCGGGCATCGGGAGTCGACGAGGGAATTATTTAACCTCGCGAGTAGCGAAGTTGTGAGATAGCGATATTTCGGATATCGGCGTCTCGGGCCTCGGGAGTCGAGGAAGGAATCATTTGATCTCGCGAGTGGCGAAGTCACGAGGGAGCGAGATCGCAGGTTCGGAATTTTGGCTTATCGTGTATCGGAGGTTGGAAACTCAAGCATTTGGTGTCGCGAGCTGCGAAGACGCAATAGAGCGAAGTCCCGACGGTGAAGGAAGAGATTCAGCTTTGACTGACATATCGGATCTCGGGGATCCATGAGTATAGTGATCGATAATGAACTCGCGAAGCCGCGAAGTTCCAATCTTTCGATGAGATAAAGAAAGGGGGATCGTGAAGAGAACTGTGGGTGTATATTTCCCGATAGGGAAATAGAAGAACCTAGAAGTTCTTCGGGCCGTGGAGGAGAGAAGGTCCTGGAGAAGCGGTCGTACTCCGAGGAGTGCGGTTGCGTCAGGAACTATTACATAGTTTCTTGAAGAAAAAAAATACTTGGTCCGAATGGATGGACTATAGAATTTTTTTTAGGCCTATATGATCTGATCAGGAAGGGTATCTTAATTTTGGTGGAGGAATCACACACTAAAGGGAATATGCATGATCCCCTAAACTCCACTTTTATAGGCTTGATTTCGAAATATGACTCTCCTTAATTTCTATATGACTACAGACCAATATCTTTATGTAATTGTATTTACAAAGTGGTGTCAAAAGTGATTGCAAGAAGAATAAAGGCTATCCTATTATCTTCAGTATCCAAAGAACAATTTAGTTTCTTGGAAGGAAGAAAAATTTAGGAGGCAATTGGTCTGGCGAGGAAGGAATTAACACCATCAAGACTAGAAAAGCCAAAGGAGTCGTACTAAACACATATATGTGAAAGGATTATGACAGAATCATTTGGATTTATACCAAGCTCCTCCTTACTCATCTAGGGTTTGAAATACCTTTTATAAATCGGTAGATGAGTTGTATCACTTCAATATCCTTTATATTACTCATCAATGGATCTTCTTCCCCTTTCTTTCATATTGAATGAGGACTCTAACAAGGATGTCCCTTGTCTCCTCTCCTTTTCTTTCTTGTTGTTGAGGGTCTTAACAGAGCTATGGAAGCTGCCAAAGCAACTGGAGAGTTGCAAGGCCTTATACATTTACATAAAGCAGAGCATAGAGTTTCAGGATGATCCAGCGGCTCTAATGGCATTTATGGGACCTGGTACAATAGCCTCCACCCACAACCCTTTAGAATTCATGGAGTCCATTTCTATCACCTCACTCATTATCATGCATGGATTTCCCCACTGCTGGTTTTATCTCTGTATTTCTCCCTCAGTCTCTCCTTCTCCCTTGGGTATCATGATTTGGCTCTCCCAAGCCTCTGGTATTTTCATTTCATCCCTCCCAAGCTTATTTGTCCTCTCCACTATGATATTTGTTATGCCTCGTGAGAGAGGCAATCCCAAATGTGGTTCAACCTACTATATCCAAATGGGCAGGCACCACCGTAATGGACATGTGGCTCTCCATCCCTTTCCAAGAAGAAACCCATCCCTTTCTCCCCACTCTGATCATAACTGGGACATGGAAACCCAAGCAGAGCCTCAGTCGCCTATCCCAGAGCCCAATTATGGAGGTTGCATAGTGGAGGAGGAAATTCCTCCTCACTAGAAGGAGTGTTAGGTAGCTAGAGAGGTAGTGTT
>SNQJ01S0158742.1:0-21959 GCA_010110895.2 Picea sitchensis
ACCTTTCCATGTCAATCCTGATCTGATTCATTTTACCATTATAAGGGAGCCATAAATGAGACCAATCAGTAGCAAAGTATCCATTCAACATAGTTGACCAATATCGACTTAAAATCATGCCATATTTTTCAGGTATGTCTACTACTATTATATCTATAGTTTGATGAACTTTTGGATGAGCAAACATCTTGATCAAGACTTTTTTCAATTCCCAAATAACTTTAACTCTGCTTTTATCTAACTAAATAATCTGAATTTCAGATGGTTCTGGTTTGACATTAAGCTTAAAATAGACCTTTAGGGGCATGGCATTAGATGAGGCTGCTAAGTCTACCATGCATTTATGGACATTCCTATTGAAGATTTCAAAAGTAATGAGGAAAGGAGGGGTGATAGATCTAGATCTTTGACCAGTTAGGGATGCATTAGTTTCTATTTGACTTTTAGATGGAGTGTTATTGTTAGAAGAACTTACCTTGGTTATCCCCTTCTCTGTTATAGCGTTAATTTCTTTTGTTCCAGAGGAAGTTTTCCCTTGCAGAGTTTTAATAATTTTTTCTTGAATTTGTGGAATCTTCATAAGCTCAAACAAGGAAATGTTAGCTTTCGTCTTCTTCATATATTCTAGGAAATCATATTCCAACCTGGCCAAAGGTGTGGACAAAGTATTGGATTTGGGTGTTTGATCAATCATTTTAGGATTGAAAGATGAGTTCATGGAGGGATTGGGAGTAGTATTGGTTGGAGAATATGATTGTTTGGTAATGGTCATGGTGGGAGAAATAGGATTAGTGGTATTGAGGGTGTCATCATAATCCTTCTTAATAACACTCCTGGTGGTAACAATGTTTTGTGACATGTGTACCTCTTCAACTTCTTCTTAATCCCCACCATAAGAAATATCCCATTTCGAATTTAACTGTTGTTCTGTAGGCTCATGAGATTCTTGAGGTTGTTCTTGTTGTTCCTAAATTTATTCTCCTTCTTCACTTGCTTCAGTCATATTCTCTGTTGCATAGGTTTGGATAGCCTGGACAATATCTTTCATGTTAATGCCTTCCGTCTGAGAAGGGGTGGTTTTGTTGCTTCGTGGAGTGTTTTTATATTTCTTGGGGGGGGGGACCTAAAAAAAATTTCAGGCTAGAGGATCCTTCTCCACCACCTTTTTTCAAGTCTAAAATTTTGTTGGATAACTTCTTAATGATCCTTTGAAGAGATTCCATATCCATTGAATCAGAAGGCTTTTTATCCTCATTGGGTTTAGAAATAGATTATTTACCCTTACCTTTGTATTTAAAGGGCTCTGAGTTAGAACTACCTTTTAAACTCATCATATTATTCTCAAACTTAAGGGCCTCTTGAAAAGCTTCTTCTATAGTGGATTTCTCGGGGTTTTTTACATACATGTCCATGGACATAGGTAAACCAAAGGTGTAGAATTCGATAGTTACATCTTCTGTCGGTTTAGAGTCATGTGGGATTCGTTTTAACAGGGTAAGGAAACATTGATTGTAATCAATAACCAATTATTTTCAATCCATCTTGACTCTCGAGAGTTATATAACCCGGGTGGCTGGTGTTTTATTTTCACCAAAATTACTAAGAAAAATGGTTTTGAAGGTTCCCCAATTGGTAATGGAGGATTATTTTATAGAGAAATACCAGGTCAAAGATTTATCTTCAAACGTCAGGGGAAACAAACGATAGGCGACGTCTTCATGATGAATGCTTTGTAGTCTAATGGCTAGTAATAATTTATTTACGTGGTTTTCAGTTGAATCTTTTTTGTTAGGGTTGGATTTTAGTAGAAACTTCTCAGGGTGCCTAGGCATGTCATGTTGAATCCTTGGTACAGTGACTGCGTTAGCTAACAACCATGGCTGGTAGGGAGGTGGATTCTGGTTTTCATTTTCTCCGACCATGTTTGGGGGTTGATATACGATAATTTGATATGGGTTATTTTCGAGTTCGCTCTCAAAATCATATCTCTCTTTGGAGTTCTCCTCTAAATTGTCTCTTGGAGTGTAAGGTGGTGATTCAAGAGGAGAGGGTGGTCTACCTCCTGATCTGTTGGCTAAAAAATAATATTCAAGGTCAAAGTCGGAAGTCTCGGGAAAATAAGAAGAGTCTTCTGGTATGTGATACTCAGGGGTTCCAAACGAATGGTTCATTTATAGGAGTCTAGGTTGGAAAAGGAAGGATCTGTATTATGAAGGCCTTCCTTATTTTTAGGTAGAGAGTATTCTAGGGGAAACAATTTGGTATTCCTACTACGTTGTCTAGTACGAGCACAATTGGTACATTCACTTGGGTGTCTGACTATGGTTTCAATGTCTGAAATGGTTAGGACACGAGGTTGTGGGGAACAAAAGTTAGGGTCGGGAAAAGAATAAGTGTGGTGAGTGTTGACCTAAGCTAGCATGTTCACAACATACTCTGAAGGAAGGAGGTTTGTTTGGAGCGATATTCATGGGAATCACTTGACGAGGAAATGCATACTTGTGGGACAAGGCGAGAATGGTTTGAGCTTCTATTTGCAGCCATTCAACTCTATGGCCCTCCTTCTAGTGCCATTTAAGTTGACGAGAGAGAATGACCCATTCAATCAAATGAGGGAAAACACTTGATGGCAGGTCCCAATTAGACCTACTCTCATTTTGAATAGTGTTTTCACCATATTTTGGCCCGGTTACCGATCTAAATAATATATTAACTAAATAGTAATATGAGAACCAAAGGTTCTCAGATGAATTAAAAATAAAAATACTAACTAACTAATTCTAAGCTAAGATGAATAATTACAATTCTAAGATGAAGTCTCCATTTAATTCTAAGTTAACCTATCATAATCAGGAGCAAACCCAAAAGGATGAATACAGTCACATATTTATATAACTTGCATAGAATAAATTCATTAGACATGTAACATGGAATTTTAACAACATGACTAGTTAGAATCAAGTAATTGATTAGTTAACTGCATCATACTATCACTGTTTGAAAATCATGGTAACTGTGAATAATGAGAACATTAATTCAAAAATAATTCTTAAACCAAAATTCACATACTACAGTAATACACATGCATAAATTGAATAATCACATTCATACGTATCGAGACCATAATCTCCAACAAAATGTCTTCAGGTTCAAATTGACTTGCAGTAAAAATATTGTCTTGCTACATTTGGAAACCAAAATCCTCTTCTTATGGATAGTCCTCCATTTTATAACAAGGAGTGAGTGTTTACATCATATTTTCAATTATGAAATCAGGGAAGTTTCACAAAAAGACTCTTCATATTCTGAATCTAACATAAGATTACAATAATTGAAGAATGCAATATCTAGGAGAAGTTGTGAAATTTGTAATCATGAGCTTCCCTGTCACTGTATCTGATCCTGATACTCTTTCCAGAGGGAATGATCTCTCATTATGATTTCGATTATCCCTGATTGTAATCTCTCCAAGAATAATTATCCGTTGCAAACTTTAGTGGATACTTCTTGGTATAACTGCTCTATTTCATTCTTGACAAAGAATTGGATTTTGTGGGTGAGCCTAGCGGGTCTCAACAAGTGTTCTTCAATTGATTCTTTCTCAAATTGACAAAGATTATGAATCTTCATCTGGCTAGTTTTCTTGTGTTCCTCCACCTCATCCATTCGTGTGTTGGAATACGTTGTTTAATCGATGGACACCATTGGCTCTATTCCTTCTTCTTTCGCAAGGTCGCTTGAACTACTCCACAACTTCGCGCAAGTGTTGGTTGTTGTCCAATGCATGACCTGTGCACTCAAGAAGATATTTTTTCAAGTGTCAAAGAGCATCTAGAATCTAAGTTTTTCCTTCTTGGAATACACTAGAAGTGTGGTAGGGGGTGTTTTGCACATATCCTGGCAGCTGAGCATTTCCTCCAAGGATTCTCTTTCTTCCTTATGCCTTTCTTGATTTTATACTAATCTGATTTGTAGCCTGAGTTATTCCTCTCGCTCATCCCATATGTTATTTAGTAAATTGAGGAGTTCATTCTTTCTTGCCGCAAGTTCTTCACTCGGTACTAATGCATGTGCCTTGTGTTAGCACTCCGTAATTTCTCAGGCTGAGAGAGAAATTGACAGAGGTAACCACAAAACCACTTGAATTCAAGGATCTAGCCCTCCAAGACTTAGAGAGGGACCTCTTTGTATGATATAACTTTGTTTGGATTGTATATTAGGCTAGTTATGCAGAATAGGGTTTGTTTTGGAGTTTTCTAGTTGATACAACAAAAGGGGGCCATTGGGAAAAATGGAGTCAACAGGTCAAAGATGATTAAATGAATGAATAACTGGGACAAGGTGTAACAAGGAGAGGTAATCATGTCAGTGGATCCTTTGAGTTCACGAGATGAGAAAAGAAGAAAAAATGAGGGTTCACTTCAAATGCAGAGCATAGCTTATTTGAATTCTACATTCAACTTTCAGAAGAAAACATAAATATTGTTTTAAGCCAGAGTAGGGTGTCGAAGACAAATCCTGAGCATAATTTTCTTATAAAAAATAAGGAAAGAAAACAATATGTGAAACAAGAGAATGACAGTTTACATCAAGAAATAATTCACCACATAATCATGACATAAGAATCTGGAAACAAAATGCCTTGGTATTCATCCAAAAAAGTCACTTACAACCTGTTGAACATCTTTACAACAGATGGTGATATTTCCATACCATCCTTCCCTTCAGGTCTAACTGATCAAACCCTATGTCATATTACATTCCATCTTTTATAAATTCTAATTACATCTAGATCCTACAAACTAGGGGATCAGATCTCCTCCTTAACTGTTTATAGATATTTTCTACAAATACCTAATTAATACTAAATCAAACTAGAGATCCGATCTCATCCCAAAAATCGTACCATATATCCTTAGTCTATTACAATATATGGATTTTTACCACTGAAAGGGTAAAAATCAAAATAGCTTCATGCTGGCTAGGATCCAAAAGGTAGGGAAACAAAATCCCAAGAAAAAAGTTAAACTTTGACTTTCTTCAAAAACCAAATATAACTCGATATCAACCTTGACAACAACATCTTGGAGATGTATTGGCATTGGAAAATCATCCTGGAAATCTTGGAGATCATTCAAAAATCTATTTTTCATGATTTGTGGGGATCTCTGTGTTTTCTGTTAATAACAGGACTTTCGACAGCTAAGAGGCCCAAACATAGTGTATTTAGCTGTCGATATCCTGGACTTAATTTTTGACAGCTAATTTTGGATTTTGCAACTGCCCTTAGCTCGCGAAAACTGTAAATTCTCTAGAAATTAGTAAAAAATGATTTAGTTTGATCCTTAACCCTGCTACATCAATCATGGTCACCTCTTCTCATACCAAGGGAAGCTTCAACCAAGGTATCCATCCTGAGGTGAGTTGTGGGTTTGAGCTTTTTGTGAACAATCTTAAACCTCAATACCTTGTTCATGTTCTTCAATTTGCCATTCTGTTTGAGAAGATTCTTGTTTTTGTGTTTTGCAGTTTCATACTTGATGGCCAATTGATCTAATGTAGATCCAATTTTGAGGGAATATTGCCTAAGAGTCTCATTCTCTTTTTTCAGGTGTCTTTCTAACACCTTTAACTCAACAATTTCCTCTTTCATTTTCTAGGCCTTAGTTTGTTTTTTGACCTTCTTCTTTGATGGTGTTCCAACTTCTTCAGGGTTTTCCATTTCCATAGTTGATGGCTTCGCTTCCATTTCTATAGCTAAGGGTTCTGAATTAGAATCAGAATAGGGCATGTTTAGGACATTTGTTGCTGCATTTTTTCCTTGATCCTCTGCCTGCTTCCCAAACTCTAACTTCTTGTTTGCTTTCTTTGATTGTGAGGGAGAAACTTTGGTGGCAGTTTCCACAGGAGACAATGCTCTTCTTTTTCTCTTGTTGGTCTTTGGGGAAGTCAATTCTTATGAGGGAGTTCCTCCTTTCTTGGGCTGGAATTCTTTTCCAAACTCTCCCCAAAACAAGAGATAATCCCAAGTTTTGTTCCTCCTGCTGAGCTCTTCTAAAACTATAATTTTGATCAGTCCATGGTGAAACAAACTGCTGCCAGCTGTCTAAGGCTTGACTTGAACCTTGGAAGACATTTTGGTGAGACTCTTGAGAAGGTAAAAGGGCATGTTCATAGGCTTCTTACCTGTGAAATGGAGGAGCAATCTGAATTGGTAGAGCATGGTTCTTCCATACCCCCCCTCACAAGTGATGTAGACCTGAATCATCTTTAACAAATTTTTCCATTTCTCCTCCAAATAGCTCCTGTGGATATCCTTTTTCCACTTCATATTTTGATGTTCTGCCTTGAGGAAGGATCTGAAATCGACTTCTTTGATTGAGGTAGTCTTAAACCACCTTTTTCCTTCACCAGGCATCTCTGTAGCTGTTGCAACACTGGCCTCATCAATATGCATTACCATAGGACCAAGATGAACCTTAAAGCCATAAAAGCTCTTGGAAAAATCTTTTGTAATACTCTGATGATACCCTTGTAGCTTTTGAAATAACCTCTGGCATCCAACCTCCTTGAAAAATTCACAGGCCTCAGGGTGGGCCTCCAAGTAGGAAGTATCCTGCAGTTCCTTCCTTAGCAGGGCACCTCCTGTTGAGCTCTTCGTTACTAGAATTCCTGAAAATAGTTAAAAGAATCTGTACATATTACAAAGTATCTAGGGGTATGAAGGTGAATGATGAACTCAGATGATCATGGAGGTGGGTCAAAATAGTAAGAAATGAGGATGGAGTCGAAGGATGAAGGGTTTGGGGTACCTGTGCGCAGCTTTAAAACAATCACAAACCGATAATCGATAGATTAAAAGCATGGGAAGGATCATGACCATTTTTTTAGGATCAAGTGAATTTGGTGGGCATGATCTAGGTTATGATTAATCGATTTGAACAATAGATGAACGAATCATAATTCCTTTCTAGAGATTGGTTGGATGATTGTTGAAAACGATTTTGGCAGCATACCAACAAATCATGACCTACGTACAATCGTCGATCTGGGAATGACAAGACTAAGCCTAGAGATATTTGGGACTTTTGGCAGCTAACGATAGGCATGAATAAGCCGCTTAGCTACCAAATTTTTTAACTTTCAGTAGCTAACAACTATAAGATTTTTCTCTTTTAGCTACTGAAAACCAAACTTTATGCCACAATTGGAATATAACCAAATTCATGATAACAATTGATTTAGACACATTAAACCTTCACAAATTCATGGAGAGGCATCATAATTACTACTCACCATGTGAAAACACTAGATATACTTGGATATTTGATTTGAAACATGGATATACCATTGGACCATTACTCCTGAGAACCTTATCATGAAAGCACTCTCAATCTGATTAGAACAACTCCCAAATAGATGACTGGAGAACATATGACTATATTATAGGACCCTAACATAGGCTCCAATTGGGGATGGCATCTTCTAAGGAGGTGTCAAGAATCTTAGATCTACGGATTCATAAATCAATGCCTTATCCATTGGGTTGATCCCACAACCTATATCTTGATCTGTCCTGCAACTTAGTGACTGGAAACTAGTTGATTATTCATTATGACTTTGACTGAGTTTTTGAAATAAAACAAAAATAAAATAGACCACATGATTTCCCAACAAGCTTATTTGCATACTATAAATATGATAATAAAAAATATGTTGATCTGATGATCTTATTTATGTACCTACATCCTATTCTAACCTTAGAATGCATGACCTTAATCAATGTGAAATATCCAATATAACCAATCAAAAATTGGATCTGAAACCTTGGCCCTTTCAATTTTTTTCACCCAACTTAGAAACATAACTGTTAATGATATGTAGTAGATATTTCCATCCCGATCTTCATCACAGGGAGCCTGATAAAACTGTCAAAAAATATAAATACTGGAAATGCATTGTGGCTCTGTGACAAATAATTTCTCCATATAATTGGCCACTAGATCAAGATAGACTTGACCCATTACTGGATATTCTGACTCAGACAATTCAACCTCGTGACCAAGTGCCACACATGTGATCTCTATGTCTTCAAGCAACTCAGAACATGTTTGTATTTGATCTAATGAGTTTTGTACTGATACTTCTAGCAAACAAGGCAATGGAGCAGATTGTCTAATCATATCCATATCATAACAACTTTCGAAATTATTATGAGTAAATGGAAAATGTCTTTGAAAACACAAACCATCCAAAATATTAGCTATTGGGTCATATAATGCTTTAGATGGCAGTGGTATTAGCTCTACTAGTATCTCACGGTTTACACTATTATTCTCAACCAGAATATGACCAAGATTCCTTCTCACAATCTGAAATGAACTAAAGCATAAGGACAGGGAATCAAACTGGATTATCTCATCACATGTCCCAGGATCTGTGATTTCATTTGAGGTTTGACATTAAAAAATACTCAAGGGCTTCACCTCTGGATCTGAAAAATCTTCTGTATCATCCTTGTTTTACTCAATTGATGCATTAGAAAATTTCTCATCTTTTCTAATTACCATCTGCTTGCAATGTTCTCTCAGGAGTGAGGAAAAACATAGAGGCAAACATTTTGCATTCACTGAAAAACTTTCTGCATTTTCTTCCTTGCAATCTTGCCTAGTATGCAAGGTTTGATTGTCATCTTTGCACTGTGAAAATTGGGCTTCTTCTTCCCATGAAGATAATGTTGGTTGTTTTGCACAATCAACCTCAATCTCGACTATATCATCATCATCTTTATGATCATATCCAGGAATATCATCTGTATATGCAAGGTCATCAAACATGCACATCATCTCGAGAGATTTTTCCACCAACAATTGATTTTGAGCTTTAACTTTGGCTATGTCGTGGATTGAATACAGGAAGTAATCATTTGGTGAATCAAAATACTGGGGCTGAGTTGGAAAAAACTTGGGGAAATTGATCTTTGTTCTCTCTGGCACTAATGGAACCTAAGGTATTTGGACAACCGTTTCCTCTTTCTTACTTATATTATGCATCACTTCATTGACTGTGTTGGTCAGAATATCTAGTTTCATTTATGAAGATATCAGATATTCCTTTTATATTATGTCTTTCATCAATGATTTCAATTTTTCCTTTCTGTTCATCAGGTTAGCTTCCACATCGACTACAACATTTTTCATTTCTTCAAGGGTTGCAGTGTTCCTTTCTCTTAATTAGAATTCCATCTTTGGATCAAAGGCATATGGGTAATGCAAGATGGCTAATCCTGGGGGTGGCCTTATATCAACATGCATTGCATGGTATACCTTATTGAACCTAGATGAAAAGTGTTGTACAGTCTCCCCTGTCTGTCTTTTCAAATGTTCATAGTCTTCTAGGATGAGAAATATATTTCCCATGATCACCCATCGATCTAGGAAAACTTGCATGAATTGATGGAAATTGCTAATGCTTGCAGTTGGAAGAATCTTAAACCAATTCTTAGCCTTACCTTGCAATGATAAAGCAAACATCCTGATACAGACATCGTCTTCTTCCACCTCAAATAGATCAAGGAAATCCTCAAGACTTTGGATGTCCTTTTCAGTAGTGATCCTCACATTTTCTCCATCAAACCTGGGCAGATTATTGCTATAATTGGTAGGGAGGTCATGGAGAATAGATGGTAAAACCAGAGGCTTGTATCTGTCTGAGAATTTTATAGGTATAGGAGGTAAAGCATGAGGTTTGTGTCTCACTGGGCTATCTACATATATTCGAGTGTGTACCAGAGCTATAGGTAAAGGTTGAATCCTTTGAGGTTCTTCAGCTTGAAACTGATCATTATGAATTTCAACAATATACTCTTGACCATGATTATAATAGGAGAGAAAATAATTACAGATAAAGCCAACAATGTCTTGAATACAATTTGAACTTGAATACCTAATCTTTCCAGATTGCTTTGTCATGTTTCAGGTTCTTCCTCCAGTGGAGTCTTTGAATTGGAACTGATCTGGAGATTGGAGTCGCCAGGTGAATGATATCAGCCTTCTTGTGTTTGATCACCGCCCATCATCAATAATCAAATCTAGAAACTTGATATGCTTTCCTGGAGAAAGTCCCCAGTATGGTCACCATTATGTTAGTACTCTGTAATTTCTCAGGCTGAGGGAGAAATTGACAAAGGTAACCACAAAACCACTTGGATTCAAGGATCTATACCTACAAGACTCAAAGAGGGATCTATCTGTATGATATAACTTTGTTTGTATTGAATATTAGGCTAGTTATGCAGAATAGGGTCTGTTTTTTAGTTTTTTGGTTGATACAACAAAAGGGGGCCATTAGGCAAAATGGAGTCAACATGTCAAAGATGATTAAAAGAATGAATAACTGGGACAAGGTGTAACAAGGCTAGGTAATCATGTCAGTGGATCCTTTGAGTTCCTAAGATGGGAAAAGAAGAAAAGATGAGGGTTCACTTCAAATGCAAAGCAGAGCTTATCTGAATTCTACATACAACTTTCAGAAGAAAACATAAATATTGTTTTAAGCTGGAGCAGGGTGTCCGAGACAAATCCAGAGCATAATATTATTATAAAAAATAAGGAAAGAAAACAATATGTGAAACAAGAGAATGACAATTTACATAAAGAATACTTCACCACATAATCGTGACACAAGAATTTGGAAACAAAAGGCCTTGGTATTCATCTAAAAAAGTCACTTACAACCTGTTGAACATCTTTACAACAGATGGTGATATTTCCATACCATCCTTCCCTTCAGGTCTAACTGATCAAACCCTATGTCATCCATCTTTTATAACTTCTAATTACATCCAGATCCTACAAAATAGGGGATCAGATCTCCTCCTTAACTATTTATAGATATGTTCTGCAAATACCTAATTAATAAAAAATCAAACTAGAGATCTGATCTCGTCCCCAAAATCGTACCATATATCCTTAGTCTATTACAATATATGGAATTTTACCACTGAAAGGGTAAAAATTGAAATAGCTTCATGATGACTAGGATCCAAAAGGCAGGGAAACATAATCCCAAGAAAAAATTTAAACTTTGACTTTCTTCAAAAACCAAATATAACTTGATATCAACCTTGACAACAGCATCTTGAAGATGTATTGGCATTGGAAAATCATCCTGGAAATCTCGGAGATCATTGAAAAATCTATTTGTCCTTATCTGTGGGGATCTCTGTGTTTTTTGTTGATAACGGGACTTTCGGAAGCTAAGAGGCCAAAATAGAGTGTATTTATATGTCGATATCTTGGACTTGATTTTCAACAGCTAATTTTGTATTTTTCAACTGCCCTTAGCTGACGAAAATTGTAACTATTCTAGAACTTAATCAAAAATGTTATATATTGATTTTTAACCCTACTTCATCAATCATGTTCACCTCTTCTCATACCAAGGGAAGCTTTAGCCAATGTATCCAACCTGAGGTGAGCTGTGGGTTTGAGCTTTTTGTGAACAATCTTAAACCTCAATACCTTGTTCATGTTCTTCAATTTTCCATTCTGTTTGAGAAGCTTCTTGTTTTTTTGTTTTGCAATTTCATACTTGATGGCCAATTGATCTAATGCATATCCAATTTTGAAGGAAGATTGCCTAAGAGTCTCATTCTCTTTTTTTAGGTGTCTTTTTAACACCTTTAACTCAACAATTTCCTCTTTGAGTTTATGGGCCTTAGTTTGTTTGTTGACCTTCTTCTTTGATGGTGTTCCAACTTCTTCAGGATTTTCCATTTCCACAGCCGATGGATCTTCTTCCATTTCTACAGCTAAGGGTTCTGAATCAGAATCAAAATAGGGAAGGTTTAGGACATTTGTTGTTGCAGTTTTTCCTTGATCCTCTGTCTGCTTCCCAAACTCTAACTTCTTCTTTGATTTCTTTGATTGTGAGGGAGAAACCTTGGTGGTAGTTTCCATAGGAGACAATGCTCTTCTTTTTATCTTGCTGGTCTCTGGGGAAGTCAATTCTTGTGAGGGAGTTCCTCCTTTCTTGGGTTGGACTTCTTGTCCAAACTCTCCCCAAAACAAGAGATAATACCAGGTTTTGTTCCTCCTGCTGAGCTCTTCTAAAACTATCATTTTGATCAGTCCATAGTGAAACAAACTGCTGCCAACTGTCTAAGGTTGGCTTGAACCTTGGAAGCCATTTTGGTGAGACTCTTGAGAAGGTAAAAGGGCATGTTCAGATGCTTCTTACCTATGAAATGGAGGAGCAGTCTGAAGTGGTAGAGCATGGTTCTTCCATACCTCTCCTCACAAGTGATGTATACATCAATCATCTTTAGCAAAGTTTTCCATTTCTCCTCCAAATAGCTCCCGGGGATATCCTTTTGACACTTCATATTCTGATGTTCTGCCTTGAGGAAAGATATGAAATCGACTTCTTTGATTGAGGTAGTCTTAAACCACCTTTGTCCTTCAACAGGCATCTTTGTAGCTGTTGCAACACTGGCCTCATCAATCTGCATTACCACAGGACCAAGTTGAACCTTAAAGCCATCAAAGCTCTTAGAAAAATCTTATGTAATACCTTGATGATACCCTTGTATCTTTTGACAGAACATGTGGCATCCAACCTCCTTTAAAAATTCACAGGCCTCAGGGTGGGCCTCCAAATAGGAAGTATCCTGTAGTTCCTTCCTTAGCAGGGCGCCTCTTGTTGAGCTCTTCATTACCAGAATTCCTGAAAGCACTTAAAAGAAATTGTACAGATTACAAAGTACCCAGGGGTATGAAGGTGAATGATAAACTCAGATGATCATGGAGGTGGGGAAAAACAGTAAGAAACGAGGATGGAGTCGAAGGATGAAGGGTTTGGGGTACCTGTGCGCAGCTTTAAAACAATCACAAACCGATAATCGACAGATTCAAAGCATGGGAAGGCTCATGACCGTTTTTTCAGGATCAAGTGAATTTGGTGGGCACAATCTAGGTTATGATTGCTTGATTTGAACAATATATGAACAAATCATAATTCCTTTCTGGAGATTAGACGAATTATTGTCAAAAACGGTTTTGGCAGCATACCAACAAATCATAACTTGCGTACAATCGTCGATCTAGGAATGACAAGACTCTTTTAAACCATAGAGATATTCAGGACTTTTGGCAGCTAACAATAGGCGTGAATAAGCCTCTTAGCTACCGAAATTTTTAACTTTTGGTAGCTAACGACTATAAGATTTTTCTCTTTTAGCTACCGAAAACCAAACTTTCTGCCACAATTGGAATATAACCAAATTCATGAAAACAACTGATTTATCCACTTTAAACCTTCACAAATTCATGGAGAGGCATCATAATTACTACTCACCATGTGACAACACTAGATATACTTGGATATTTGATTTGAAACATGGATATACCATTGGACCATTACTCTTGAGCACCTTATCATGAAAGCACTCTCAATCTGATTAGAACAACTCCCAAATAGATGAATGGAGAACATATGACTATATTATAGGACCCTAACACCTTGACAAATTCTACAATACATGTTGATGCCCTAGTCTCTTCTATGGTTTCCTTGAGTTTTTTCTTTCCTACCTCTAACTCATTGTTATGGGTGTCCTGTTGGATTTTCATCCTTTTCTCGAATTCTACATTCATCTGGTCTCTTTGTGCTTGTAGAGATCTGTTCATCTTTTGTGTATTGAGACTGTTCGTCACTGTTGCGGATTTTTAGAAATATATGGTAAGCTTGTCTTTCACATCTCTCAACTCTGTCTCCAGTTCAATGACCCTATTTTTGGCATTGTTGATGGCATTTTTTTACCTCAAGTACAAATGAGGTATTTAGTCCTACAAAAGTGTGGAGTGAAAAGGCTGCTTGAACTGCATTTTCTTTAGGATCATGCCTTGCTTTCCATTCTACTACCCTCTCTACAGACGATCTAGACCTTGCGTCTCCTCCTCTTTTCCTCTTGGTCGATCTCTTCTCGATACTTATTATCCTATTATCATAATAGTAGTCCCCAATGGCTACTACTGAGCCTCAAAATTCAGGTCTTCACAAGAGAAAGAGAAATCTCCTGGAATGCACTTATGGGAGTGTATTCTTGAGGGGGTACGTTTACAATGCCCATATTGGGAATTGATGGAGAGATAGGGGTCTAGTTTAAATTCTACAATTTTTGTTTCTTCAACTCCTCATCCTCCTTCTTAGAATCAACTTCATTAGCCACACATTTTTCCTCTGCCTCATCAGTTGATCTCTTGGATTTTGCTTCATCATCCAATGTCTTAGCTTTTGTCTCCTTAGCCAATTTCTTGGCTTTGGATTCTTAGTATTTCTTCTTTTGTAGTGGATCTTGTAGCATCATGCACTCATGTTATTTTCCGCTCCTCACCTCCTCAACTTGCCTTCTCTGATAATCCTGCTCAGCTTGGAGCCTTTTATTTCTAACTTCTCCTCCTTCCTGGATTTCTCCTGCTCTCTAGTTATGTCAGTGTCCCTCTCTTTTTGAAGCAATCTGTGGAACTAGTTTAGAGTTACCCTCTTGATATCTTCTTGCTCATGTTCAATTTCCCGCTTGGCATCCTCATCGGGTGAGTTATGCAGGATTTCATCATAAGAGAGGATTACCTTAAACTTGTCCTCTTCAAAATCGACCACATGGATGCTAGAATAGATGAGACCAACAAATCTAACATGGATGACTACAATCTCATGGGGATCATGGCCATTAGGTTCTCCTAGGCATAGAATTAACTCTTGTAGGGATTTTACTTCTTTCCTTGAATGTTGGCCATTGTAAATAGAGTAACTTCCGATGTGGATAGGGAAATCTAGCCAAAGTTTTTTGTTGCTAATTTTCCATAATGAAGTGACCCGTGACCCCATGGTTTGGTTTGCAATCTCCCTCATCAACAAATGGTCTAGGAAAAAGTAGGGTAAAAGGTGTGGGGCTCCAGTGGTTCCATACACCCTTATATATGAATAATATTTATATATGAACCAATCATCTACCCCTTTCATCCCATTCCTAGCTTCGAAGGAAATAACGTGTCTTGGGAAACCAAACAGAATAGAGTGCAGAGGTTCTAGGAAGAGATTGCATATGTCATAAAAGTGATTTTTGTAATTAATTCTCCATAAATCAGATCAATATACATGGATATGGGGTTGGTTTTGGTCCCAATTCCATCCCAGGTCAACAAATTGTACAGAGGAGAAAATGGAATCAATCATGTAGGTTGACATATAAAAACAAGGTTTTTTCATACTTGGGACATTCTTCAAGTGTAGACATATTTTGAAATCCAGGATGTCTTCCTGGTTGAATACTTGTCCTGTTTTGACTATGGTGTGTGCCAAAGGAAACCAATAGATTTGAAAATGTGTGCTCTTCTCTTCTCCATATATCCGGTAAAGCATATATACCAACATTTTGTAGGGCGTCTTGAGCCTATGGGTGGGAAATAACTTATGGATTTGTTTGAGGGTGTCGTCCTCATCGACCCACTGATGTTTCATTTGCTTAGTTGGTCCTTTGCTTGCTTGGGTAATCCCTTTTAAGAACGTTTCATTCAGAGATCATGTGGGAGTGGGAAGATGATATCTCAAGCCGATGTCTTCGGGTCTCAGGGACACTACCCGCTTACCCCGTTTTCTCATGATGGTCGTTGTGTTTATATCAAATTGTTTGAAGCACCATTGTGTTTCCTTGTTATATGGGGAAATCGGGGATTGGGCATCTACTAGATGGATACCACTTCTTAGTATATTCTAGTAAACTCCCAAATTCTCTTCATCCGTGGGGAAATATGCAGAATTGAAGATCTTGAATATTTCTTCATAACCAGGGCAGTGGTCTTCACCAGTGTGGTGATTAGTATCCATCACCAAAACTTCAATTGGTCGAGATGATGATTCAAGTCCTGCAGTTGACTGGAAGTAAATCGAGCTCTTTGGTATTTTGGGATTTTGGCTTGTCATGATTTATTATTAGGCGGTCCTATATTACCATGTTTAAATGCATATCAATCCAATAAACATAACATGTCAATTTTAACAACAAAACATTTAAAAGAGAAATGGGCTACCTGTGATTAAGCGGCGACGATAACTATGTAGTAACACTTAGTGAGAAATCAAGACAGAACAAATGTTTTTTAAAATTATGGTGGAAGATATGTTTGAAGAGGGGGGTTTATATCTCTTAATTCACATTAAACAATCGTAAATGTGCCATAACTTGACTATGTACAATAACTGTTTCTAAATCTGGCCTCGATCCTTGCCATTAATGGTCATTAAGGGTGGTGGTTTCTCGAATTCATGTATCAGAGGTGGTGAAATGTTAAGGTTCAAAAATACCTTCATCAAAGTCATGCATTCAGAGAGGGAAGGATCATAGATTAATTCGAGCTCCGATGGGAGGGGTATCTAAAGAATATTCCCTTTTTATTTAGAAAGGTGTGTCGACTTGAAAAGTATACAATGTTGCGGGGAAGGTGGGACCTGTCAGAGTCATGGCATCGGAGGTCATCGACGTGAGGTTTAAAATAAATCCCGAAGAAAGGGAATCAAAGGTGTTATCACTCTAGGAAACTCTCTTAGGCTGTAAGTCAGAGATGCCTAGTAACTTAATCTTTTGGTAACTGTTTTATCAATAAAAAGTGTGGGTTTGGATCAAGTTGGAGGACTGAATCATTTCTCACTCAAAACATGCATGAACACATTTAGATGGACAAGGCTTTCAACCAAAAATGTTCAGAGAGTATACAAATAAAGGGATGTATGGAGAAATAACTATTATATCAGTAGAATCACATATAAAACATATATGAATGGCCAATTACAATAATCACCGAAATACTTGCAAAGTTTAACTTATGAATGCAATGATAAGATGACAATTATCGGGCATAAACAAGCATAACAGCATGAATATAATATTCAGGTGCAAGTACAGAATAGATAAGAAGATGAAATCGGAACAAGTTATGGCAAAATAAGCTTGTATTACTTAATATGAAAATGAGAAGTTTGGGTACATAACATGAAAAAGTCTCCAAAGTCGAACCTTTAGTTCCTATTCTACCTTTAGCTTTATAGCTTTACAATGCAGTTTTGAGATCCTAAAAGCATGGATCAAATATGCTAAAGATAGAAAGTCAAAATTTAGTTTGCAAAAGATATGGAATGATCCCAAAAAATGAGGTCAATCCCAGATTTCATGGTCTTCATCTCTTGTAGAGTAATGGTGCAGTGAAGGATAGCCTTCCAAGGCTGAATGATGACTCTTCAAGAGATACAAATTCGAATCTGTTGATGTGAGTAAGTATCCTGATTTTCTACCTTTGTCAAAGATACCAAAAACGTTTGAAACACCTCTTCTTTCCATAATCTATCAAAAATAGCTATTGGATCTGTCTTGACAATTCATCAAATGTCCATTTGAAGAGGTTTCAAACCATTCCAACTCAAAAAACTTCAATCTGTGCAAAACCTCGATCATTCTGGCAGTGACGGGCTTTCGGTGGTTAACCTAGAAAGCTCCTGAGTGGATTATCTATCGAAAGCTCTGTTTTCGGTGGTTAATGAACAGTCATCCTGTTCGCCTAAACCACTTAAACTTAAGCTTTGAGAAAACTTCAAAATTTGCAAAAATGATTACCTTGATTCCTTTCTTGATGTTCAAGGTCTTTTGGACGAGGCAGCCCTCGTTCGTGCAGATCTATGAACTTCAAATGGCTGTGTGGAAGGCTCTGGTGTGTCTACCATGGTTGTAGCTAAGTTAGCTAGAGTCTCCAAACCATTTTTCTCCTGTGCTGGTGATTGAAACTCTTTTAACTTTAACCTCAGAATTCTAAGCTATCTATACAGCTTCATGTTCTCCCTGATCAATACCATGTTCCTGTCTTTGACCTTGTCATGCTTCTCTTTGAGGGTTTGGTTTATTTTGAAAAGCTCTGCATTTCTTTCAGTCAAGTCCATAATATCTTTTTTAATAACTCTTTCCAAGACTTCCATTTCATAGACTTGTTGCAGGAGTTTATTGATTTTCCGTGCCCTAGATGCTTTAGGATTACTTGAAGAGGCTTTTTCCACTGGTGGACTGTGTGCCTCTGGAGGAGTTGGTGAAGGTAAATTGGAACAATCATCTGCATCTTGTTCAGCCTGTACATTACCCTGTGTCTCTGCTAACTCTTGTTCTGGCTCTGAATCACTATAGGGTAGGTTTAAAGGGTTACTTCCTGTAGCAGGGTCCTTGGACTGCTCACCCTCAAACTGTAGTTTTCTTTTGATTCTTTTCTTCTTAACAGAGGATGATTCTATCAGATCTCTTGGTGGTGAGATACCCTTTCGTTTTCTATGACTGCTTTTGGGAGTAATAGCATTCTTAGTGGCAACCTTTTTACCTTTCTCCTGCTGTTGCCAATCAGTCTGGAATTCATTCCAGAAGAGGAAATAGTTCCAATCTACCTGCCTTTTCTTCAATGACTCTTTGACAATAAGAGTAATGAGTCCTTGATGAGACAATTTGCTTGCCACCTTAGTGGGCTTGGCCTTGACCTGTTTAGACATTTTCGTGAGGGCTTTGTGCAAGTAAAATGGTAAATTGATGGGAGATCTCCCTGTGAAATGATTTAAAATATTGAAGTGGTAGAACATGACTCTGTTGTATCTACCTTCACAGGTGATATAGACAAAGATAGCCTTCAATAAATATTTCCATTTAGGTTCCAGATAAGACATTGGTATTTCTTTTTTCCATGTAAGATCTTTATGCAGAGGCTGTAGGTAAGACCTAAACTCAATGTTTGAAGGTACCGTTGATTTAAACCAACAATCACCTATTTTGGGAATACCTGTGAACTCAGCTATGGCTGCCTCATCAACCATGAACTGTTCTTTTCCCACTGTTGTTGTTCTTCCATCACATGAGCTGGAAAAAGTCTCGGACACTTGTTGATGAAAATCTGCTAATTTTTCACAATAGGTATACACTCCAGTCTGCTTGAAGAACTCGACCACCTCAGGGTGCGCCTCAAGGTACCAAACTCCATCTACTTCAGACCTCAGAACTGACCCTTCTTTTGGCATTAGTCAATGCTGATTGTACCTGTGATTATGGAAAACTGAGTGCCAGGGAGACAAAGACTCTAGGATTTAGGATGACAGAGAGTATGACTCATGGAAGAGAAAACAGGACAGGGTGACACAGAGTTCGGATCACCAAGCTCAAACACTAATCGAGTTTAGGCAACAAACTAACTGAGAGCATGCCGAAAATTTTGATTTTCGGTGGTATATTCATTTAAACTGAAACAAGATGGGTTTTGAACTTGCCTGATGAATCGACTTGGCTTAATTGGCTTGAGAGCGATTTTCTAGACTCTAATGGCGCTTGACGATCACCATGGGAAACGAGATTATGATCTCTGGAAACGCGTTTGATTGATGAAATCACGGACTCACGATTATCTCAATAACTCTGGAATTCAAATTGATAATGAATGAGGATTAAATGAGGGATTTAATGGGATCATGATGGATTGTGTACTCATGACTGGAAATGGTGAGAGGATTCGCGACAACATGCATGAATTTCTGTATCATCGTCGTGTCTTCATTTTGAAAAGACAAATGCGGTTGAAAGGACAACAGAAACTCAAACTTTTGGATAGATACAATTAGAACGTGCATACCTTCCACCTTCATGAGCTTTCGGCGGTTACGTTTCCATCATTGCACCAACTGACAGTTGGCTCGTGCGAAAGCACGAGCTTTCCATTTTTCCCATTGAAATGTTTTCGGTGGTCAGTCACATTTTTTTATTTGCCTTCTTAACTACCGGGAACAAAGGCTTTCGGTGGTTAATGAGCGCGTTTCAGGCTCGCCTAAACCACCGAAACCTGAGATTCTGACTTTTTCTTGACCAAACCAAATCAAAAATTATTTCTAAGCTTATTTGCAAAAAATGGACTCTCTAACCTACCTACACAAATTTAGAAATAAATTTTGGACCACAACCTATCACCTCAAAAGAAAAATTTCCACCAATTTATTTGAGGAGATAACAAAAGGAATATACCTTTGCCATGGAAGAATGTTCCAAACGCGAAAGTAGAAGGGCTCGAAAATTTTTGTCGGAGATAGAGTTTTGGAGTTTGAAAGGATGAGGGACGAATTAGACTCCGATGAGGATGGTATCGAAGGAATATTCCTTTGATACCTTGGGGTAGTGAAGAGTCCTAAAAGAAATAAAAGGTAAATTATTAACTATTGATAAATGGGGAAGAAAAGGGTCCAATATTAAGATGTCACTTTGGTAGGTAACGATCAGACAGGTTGTACTGACTCGGGGGTGTCAATTACAAGTCGGGTTTGAATCTAACGATCCATGGGATGCCACGTAAGGAGTAGAGTTGATGTGTTAGAGTTATTGGAGTGCGAGAGTCAGAGTTATGGGTGGTGTGTGGAGTGAAATATTCTGAACGAAGATGATTCTGACAAACCCCTTTCCGATGAGAACATCGAAAAGGTTTCTATCGGAATAAAATATAGTGTGAGGGTTGTTCTGAATCAATCACAACTTATGAAAAGGGTGAAAGAGTGAGATGAATCACGTCGACTAAGTAAAAACAGGGATCGAGTCCTTACTGTGAGGGAGAAGAACGATAAAATTGGGGAGGAGAGGTTGAAGAGTGCAGTATTAGAGGGACTAATTATGACTACGTCCAAAGGGATGTTATTCAAAACGAATGCATAAACTATATAAGTGATATAAAAAAAAGTTCTTCAAGCTCATATCTCCTTAGTGAAGCAGGAATGTATGCCTTGTAGGAAAAATTTAAGAATAGAAAGAGGGGCCCAAAAAAAAATATAGGTTGTTGTGGGAGGTTAGCCACAATAGGGAGGTCGAGAATTAATGAGGTAATTTTGTTCCTCATTATTGGTATTTTCCCAATAAGGATTCCCTTCATCCTTTGCATGCAACTGAGGTTCATATGCCAGAACAATATAGAAATGCATCAGAATTACTGGTTATATGGTTATGAGATCATGTGGATCTCCCTCAAATTGGGATCTCATTCTTCTAGGATCGTAAAGGTCACCCGCAAGATGACCGACTACCAGTATGATGGACTATGCCCATTTGGGTATTGGATCAGGATTGACACATGCATACTTATAAACTTCTGAATCAAATTCAAAAATCAGATCTGAAATTTGATCTGAATGGCAAGAAGAATTATCTTTGAAATCCTTTTCAAGAGGAAGCCAATAAGCTTGTTATTCTTATGGATTTTATATGGGATTTGTCTTGGCATTCTATAGCATGCATTATTCACGATCATCCTTTTTCCCGAATAGGACCTCCAATTTGGTCTAATTTAGAGTTGTGAATGATTCAGCATGGAATATTAATTCGGGAGAAACATGCAAGAAGATAAGTCCAAATTCCATATCTTGTGTAATGAGAAAATGATATTTATCATCGGTGCAATTGGGATCTGCATCGGTTCCCATACTGGTTCAATATAATTCTATGCTTCTGAGAAGAAGAAGAATATTTGTCTTCCAATTGAACTAGTTGTATGGGGTAAGAATGGAGGAAAATAAAAATGCCATCCTTTGTGTTCCTTCTTCCTAGCACCTGTGGGCTTTGATACCATGTGGAATTGGAGTGAAACCTACACAAAGAATGTAGCTAGCAACAATGAGCAAAAAACTTGCAAAGTTGAGAGAAAAAGAGAATAATTGGAGAGAAAGAATGAAATAATTGTATTAACCTATAATCCACACACAAAGAGTGAATAATTTATAATATATATAAGCTACATGCTCAAACTAATGTTCCGTAGTAGTCTTCTAGAAAGATGTGAACATACACCGATATAAACCTAAGTGAATTTCCACCTAATCCTAATTAACCGTCCATGCGGTCATTAGTTAAATAG
>SNQJ01S0158743.1:0-10869 GCA_010110895.2 Picea sitchensis
CAGAGCTATACACTCTTCTACTCAAAAGTCTCCCTTCGAGACATGTTTTGGGTACTTTCCAAAGTCTCCTTTAGACTTCATTTTTGGGAAAGATATAGTGGAATGTGAACAGGTTGATGCAGATAAAGCCTGAAGGTTTATTCAACAGATTCAGGTAATTCATCAAGAAGTGCAGGAACAGTTGGAATTAAGTCAGGCCAAATACAAAAAAAGGCATGACAAGCATGGCATAGATCCTCATTTTCATACTGGTGATCAAGTATGGCTTCATATCAGAAAATATCGACTTCAAAGTGAAGGTAGAAATTTGAAACCTATCAGGTATGGACCCTTTACAATTTTAGACAAAGTCGGTAATAATTCTTTCCGGTTAGAATTGCCTCCTTATATGCAAATGAATTCAATTGTTAATGTGGAAAACTTGAAATTGTATGAGCCGCCTATGATTATAGACCAAGATGTACAGGTTCAAGTACCTTCTGTGGACGAGTTTTCTCCTGAGTATCTTAATGAACTTCAGGAAGATGTAATACTGGAAAAGAAGGTCAGATCTTCACGAAGAGGAGACATGGAGTTTCTTCATGTGGGGTTAAAAGGAATTCATCCAAGAAAAGCAAGGTGGTTAGAGATCGAAAGAGTGAGGGAATTATACCCTCACTTATTTTTTGAATGATTTCATACTTTTTGTGGCCAAAAAGCTTTCCAGTGGGAAGGTTTGATCCTGGTGGATCATCTCAAAATTATATAGAGTTAAAGTATTAAAAATTCAAATTAAAGCTTACAAAGTGGGAGAGCTGGTCAACATATTTCCGGTGACGTTCGTTTTGGGAAAAACGACCTCCAGATGACGAAGATATCAGCAGTTGAAGTTTCGTCAAAGATGGTTAAAATGGTGAAAAATGGTTGGAAATAGTTAAAAAAATGTAATTTGGGGCTATGGGAATTGAACCCAAGACCTTAGGATAAGGCCACCATGACCCCATGGTTGGGAAAAAGGGGGATGGTCAAGGGCTTAGCCCTCAACCTTGCCAACATTGAGGCCCCCCCTTGGTATCTAAGTGTTAGATTGAAACCTTACCATATGCCTCTACAAGCTTTGCCATAAACCAAAGACCAACCTTATATTAAACCAACCATATGTTATAAACACGCCAGATGTTATAAATGCACCAAACCATAACTTATATCCAAAGTCAAAACATATATCCAAACCATAATTGCGCCATACCATATCACATATGCAATGGGAGGAGAAGCCCGTGGGTTTGACCCCGGGACTTCCGCCCCCATAACTACCACGACTACCAACGTGCCACCGCCATGAGACGTGGCGAGAGGTGGCAAAATAACCTTAAACATTGCCGATTTTGGTGGGATTTGGATGGGCACGTGGCCTATGGCTCATGCCCCCCTTTTGGGTTTTTTTTCCATTATTTAAATGAGCCATGGGCATGGATCCCGAGGAGGAGTTTTTGCAGATAGAGACTGGCACAATGACCGAGGTGGTTTTGCACATTGATCGAGGTAGACTTGCGTGCAGTCCGAGGTGGATTTGCATGCAGTCCGAGGTGGATTTTCATGCAAACCGAGGTGGTTTTGCACATGGAAGGAGGTGGTTTTGGATTTGCATGCATCCCGAGGCCGTACAGACTGTACGGATCAGAGGTAGATTTTGGGAATTGTGCCAAGAAGGCCACTCTGTGTCCAGTTCTAAAACATATCGAGTTTGTACTCAAAAGTCTTGGTTTTTCGCAAGGATTCCAGATCCAACTTCAATTTTTTCATTCAGGAATCCAGATAGAAAAGTTCTCACAGAATCTTTCGGATACATAGAAAGGTATTCATGTTCATACTTTAAAGTCTCAGAATTTCATCTTGCAGCTGTTGTTGAAGTTTGTTACTGTATATGACTGAAAAAATTCAGAATTCACTTTGTAAGCATTTGAATACTTAATCTATCAGCCTTACCATTTGGAAAGTGGCCCGGAGACGTAGCCAAGGGGTCTGGTGAACTCCGTTACCAATTCTTTTTCATGGATGGTTTTCTTACATGTTGATGTGCTCATGTGCTTGATGGATGTTCTTTAATTTTTCATTACAAAGGTGGTTAACAGTTAAAAATTCATATGCAAATAATGGTTAAAGATCTTGAATTTTAGATCAAGTTAATTTTCAGATCATATGGTTTCCAGGTTTTTTGTTCCAGAGAAGATCAAAGGCGATATAATATTGAAGGTCTAGGAAGCCAACATAGCCGAAAGTAAAACGATGGGTAAGGAAGTCAAAGAGGCTTGTTAAGAATCTTTTCATTCACTTGAAAAAGAGTCATTAGGCCTCGACAAATATAGTATCTATGAAGTAGTAGGACAAGTTGATATAGAAAAGCATCAACTTAACATTAAGACCAACATGGAAGAGGTTCAGGCTGAAATCTTACAATTAAAGAGGATTGATATTAATCAGATCAATAGATGGCTAGTGAAGCCCAGTTTACAACTACAATCTATAGCTTTAGAAGATAGGAGAATGGAAAATAGATTGCCTCAAATAGAAAAGAAATTATATGCTTTTGAGGAAAATAATTTCATAGAACCCTCCAGGTTGGTGGTACAATTTGTGAGCAAATGTGCTAAAAGTATCAAACAGGGAAAAAACAACACCTCCGAGAACCAATGAGGTAATATGTACACATCATCTGTATAGATCATGATTAGAGATTATCTATTTCTGAGCTGGACAACAGGAAAGAAAAATGCCTCTGCCAGCATGACAAAAAGGCAAAAGAGATGCAAGTGAAGCACTTCAGATTTCACTTTTTGTAACCTTTACTATTTTTAGAAATAAGGAGAATTCCAACCGTTTAGGGTTGAGAACCTTTTGTATAAATACATATTTAGAAGAATGAACAACGGATGCTTCTTGCCATATTGTGACTGGGAAAACTCATCCTTTGTGAGTATTAATACAAGCGCAGACAGGGATTCCAAATTTTGTGCAGTTTGAGTTATGTTCCCTTATTGTATTTCATATTTCCAGTTTTCTTTATGTTACTCCTCGATAAGTGAATGGCTGTAATTTAGTACAACACTTACTATGATCATAATTCATTTAGTTATCTGATAAGAAAACAGTTTTTCCTCTGTATTTGCTATCAGCAAATACAAGACTTGCAAGCTACTTGGATCACTATATCATATATCCTTTCAGGGGTGCATTCCACTCTTTCTTCTACTATAAACAATGTAAGATTCTTCTATCATTGATGCCTTATCTTGTTTAATAGTTTTGTAACTTTCTTCATCACCACTCAATTTGATTAATTGACTCAGACAATGAAACATGGCCTTTGTTCTGTTCAACTATTAATTACATTTGAGAATTTAAATTCTTACATAATTAATGGAAAGAAAAATCACTCTTAAAAACAAAACATTCCTTAATTCTTGATGCCTGAAATTATGCTTTGAGCCTTAAGTTTAATATCAGGAACAATAGTTACCATCTTCTCTTTTAGAGTGTCCAATCCTCGCTGACAACCCTCATTCCACTGAAACTTTCTATCTTTTCTCAACAATTTCTCCATTGGCATAGTGATCTGTGCATACCCTTTTATGAATTTCTGTTAGTATTTTGTGTGTCCCAATGTTTATCTTAACTGTCATGCTGATTTTGATGGTGGTAGATTAACAATTACTGAAATCTTGGTAGGACCTACTAGAAAGACTTGCTTGCATACTATATGGCCCAATAGTATCCCAAAGGGTGTTTTGAAGATGCACTTCTTGATGTTTAACGATATCTGACATTGTCCACATCTTTCTAACATCAAACTCAACACCTCTACATGGTCTTTCAACATAGTCTATACTGTCCAATCATCTAGATATACTTCTAGAAACTTGTGGATGAATTCTTTGAATGTGGCTATGACTACTCTGGAAAATATTGTTGGTGCATTCTTTAGTCCGGAAGGCATGACTGTGTATTGGAAGGACCCCCATTCTGTGGAAAAAGTAGTCTTGTACCGGTCTTCTAGAGCTATCTTTTTATGATGGTAGCCTGAGAATCCGTTAGTGAATGAGTAAGCTTCATGTCCTCCTATGTTCTCCAACACCTCATTTGTGAATGGAGTAGGGAAAGGGTCATGTAGGCAAGCATCATTAAAATTCCTTACGTCGACACATATCCTTATCCCTCCCTGCTTCTTCTCCTGAACTACCATAGGGCTTACCCATTCAGATTCCTCTATTGGTTCTATGATTCCATCCTCCAACATCTTGCCAATTTTTTCTTTCACTTTTTATTTATATATTGGGTTAGGTATACATGGTCTCTATCTGACTGGTCTTGCCTAAGATCTGAGAGGTATCTTCATTTCACCTAGTTCTCCTGCTATGTCTTTCATTTCTATCAACGTTGTTGGGAATAGTGTTGTGGTGGGAAATCCCCCTACGGACACGCACTTAGGGTTATATTATGCATGCAGATAAGACCGAAATAATTCTACTTTCTACTGTCGTCCCAGATCTAATCCCCAGTTCTTTTAAGCAAATACATGGTTAAATGAACATAGTTGTTCCAGATGTTCGATGTCGATCCTTCTTCATGCTTGATCGCTTGATAGCAACTATCCTCCCGAGACTGAACTGTGTACAAAACAAGCAACAAACTCTACATGCATTTGTTCTACAGATTAATGGGTTATAGATTCAAACATATATTCACTAGACTATGAAGAACTCATATAGTGGGACGGGAAAAGCATTTCTTTATTATTAACTTTAATGAATCAACTTACAATGTCAATATCGGCCACTGCTCCGCGAACCTGATCCTGGAATCCTCTTCAAATGTCCTCCAGCTTCTTTTCTTTGTATCGCTCTTTGCACAAGGATGGCTAAAGGGTTGGGACAATGGGAATGTGCAATTGGGTAGATTTTCTTTACTCTTATTCTCCTCTTCCAAATAGGACCCCTAACCCTTATTTTATAGGCTAGAATAATCTAGGTATTTGGATGAACCCTTGGCCATGCATGGATGGAAGATTCAATTAACTCACCCAAAGCTATGTGTTCCGTCGTCAACTTTCCTTTTTTCGTGCTTTTGTAGGTAAACGCGGGTTGTTTTAGGTCAGATAGCATGTACACACATGCAATAATGGAGTTGGGCACACAGGCCCTTATAAAATAGGTTTTTTAAAGAGTTGTTCAACAGTGCTTTAGCAAAGAAGGGATCTGAAATGGCCTAATGCTAGGTAAGCATGTATGGTGCAAATTAGGGTTATAATAGATGCCCCCTAATCTGTGAAGTCAAAAGAGCATTTGATGGCTGAAATACATTACCAATATTTACTGATGTGCCGAACAAGTGAGCCCAGGGACCAGGAACCGGGAGCTGTTGTCTACAAAATAACAAATGTCTCACCGAGGTGGGCATACCCATGCTCGGGATAAAATAGAATCATGGCTACCAATCAAATACAATGTAGATCCATGTCAAATAAATATATAAAGTGTAGCCGCGAACAATACACAGAGGAGCTACATTTCGAAATCAAAAAGATATATATATATATAGAGTATTCATCTTCTAGAAGATGATACAGCCTGATGGCTAGAGATGAGGTATTCAGAGCTTAAGAAACAACATCAAAATATTCAAAACTCAAGGTAGGAGTGTAATATGAATGTACAACTTCACTACCTAGAGGTCTTCGATGGCTCGTCTGTCATGGACTAGAGAATCTTGATGATCAGACTGAAGGCTGCATTGATTTCAAACAAAGACTTGATTGGATGTTCAGGATGGCTGGGTATGAGGGCAAGAGACAAATTGCAGAGAGGCCGACTTAGGCTTGGTAGAAACTTCCCTTGGACAACATCATGACAAATGATGAGACTTATATAGCATGGAATTAATCATAAGTTTACGAMGCAGGAGGAAACGCAAACTCTCCATATGTTTGGAAGAATAACCAAACAGAGGAGGACACAACTCTATGTAGAGAGAACAACTTCCTAAGGTTGTATTACATCCCATAGTTTGACGAACAAATAGACAAATGTGTTTTTCAATAATTTTGGAAAAAATAATAAAGGAATGTTACGTTACAATGGAGGAACGAGTGTTACAAACATACAAGTTCAAGGCCCAAGGACAAGCCTGATGTTCAGAATAATGATACTCGGGAAAAATCCTCCAGGGGCCAAGGGTGTTAAGACGCAGAAGCAAAGTGCTACAAGGTTGGCATATAAGGTATGAAAACACGGTTAACAAAACACACAATGGTAACGTCCTTCGATGTGAGTTTAACGATCCCAGAGAAGGTAGGCTCGGTATTTTTTCATATTTAGAGAATCTGAAAAAACATAAAAGGAGACTCCATTGGGGTACCTTTTTCAAAGATAGTCTAGTCGTTTCAAAAAATGGGTAAACTAGCACTGACAAGACGTCTATTCAAAACCATTTTAACGAGTGTGAGAAAGACAAGATCACTCGGCCATTTTTTCATTTTTAAGGAGTCTAAAAAAATCTTAACTATGGACTCCATTAGGAATGTTCTTCTGGACCATTTTAATGAGTGTGAGAGAATAAGGTCACTCGACGATCTTTTGAATTTTAGGGAGTCTGAAAAGAGCTTAACCATGGAGTCTGAGGGGGTTCCTTTTTCGTATTTTTAGTCCCTCAGGCCCGAAAAAGGGTTAAAATGACACCTGAGAGTACTCTTCTAGAGACCTGAAGTTCCATAGAGTATACCTTTGTTCGTACAGTTGACCATCTGGACTGAAAAGGAGGTAAACTACCACTAGACAGACGTGACTTCAAATTTCAGTTTAACGAGCATGAAAGGCAACAAGATCACTCGGCAATCTTTTCATGTTTAGAGGGTCTGAAAAGGGCTTAAAATAAGACCCATAGAGGTTACTTTTCTCAGTTAATCTGGATGAGATCGAAAAGCATAAATGCAATCTCGCCGGATGTTTCTTTTGGATCTCAAGGCGATCTTGAAAAACAACAAAGTTAGCTCATGATTGACACTTTGTGGGTCGATGTCGGGTATCTGCTCGGGGAAGCAGTATGCTCCGACGAAAACATTGTCTACGACACCAGGGGTTCTGAAGATATTTATCGGTATGGTTTCAACGATGGTTTCCATATTACCATCAACATAGAACTCATGTGTGGCTAAGGGATTAATAGGTCAAGTCCTATCTCCAGTCATAGTCAAGGTAAATTCTCTGGCCTCGATTCTACTTAACTCTGGGAGAAAGTATGATCCATGATGAAGATCATCCCAGGGTTTGTCCAGACTAGTCATTGCTTCAATTACAGCTTCATCAGAGGGAAAGACTAAGTCTAATGAATTGGTATCAGTGAGAGAACCCTACTTTTAAATAGGCTCTAGAAGTGGATCAAACTCTTGTGCAGGAGTTGGATCTATATTGGTTGAAGTTTGCTGGACTAAAGAGTATGCTACTTCAGCTGCGTATAAGGGAATGGACATGCCCGGGTGCCCTTTCCCATCCATCATGGATGATGGGGAAGGAAGTATCCACAAATCATTGAAGTAAGTCGTGCGGAATGAAGAAACTTGAAAAATCTCAACTTTATGGTGACTGGATATAAACTTGATATCGCCTTGAGGGGGCGGGTAATTGAAGGCACCCATCAAATATGGGCACAAACCAACCCCTACGTTGACCACGCCTGGTTGAGGATTATCAATCATCAGGACCGTGGATGCCCCCAATGAAGAGTCAGGTCTGGAGAAAGACAATTGATCGATGGTCACTATCCGACTCTCATGTGGAAACAACAAGACCCGAAAAAATGTAGCAACCAAAACTTGCATGGAATAAGTCCAACTCCTTCCTAACAAGAGGTTATAGTCAAGGGGCGCATCGACTACCTCTACCTCAACACACACAGTCTTCCATCCTAACTACATGGGGAAAGAGGGAATGATACCATGTGGTCATAACGAATGACCGTCGAAAGCAGTGAGGAGAGTAGGTGACAGAGACAAAACGGGTTGGCCAACGGCCTTCCAACATGCCAATGACATAACACATGTCGAGGCTCCCTCATCAACCACCATGTGGAAGATATTTCGAGTAAAATTTTTCGTGGAATAAGCCACTACTGTCTGAAACGCTACGTGGTAAGGCAGATGAGGTTTTAGGTCGGTTGTATCTAGCATGATTGTACCCAGATTACAAGTCTCGGTAGATCCTAAAGCGGTTAACAAGGATTTCCTCTGGGAAGGGGAGCTTTGGAGGACCTCCAAAGTGGACATCACACAAGGGGTTTGTGATAAATATTCCACCACAGAATAATTCTGGGTGGCCCTTGCGTTTGGGTTGTGAGAATCTTTTTTGAACATGCCTTTGGGGATGCATGTCATTGTTTCGCCCAACATATTCTCAATCTGTAGAGGAAGAGATGGGAGTTCGACTTCTTTGCCCTTCTTATAAGTTCTTGGTTTACTATAGTCATGTGCTCTAGTCAATATAAAAGCATCTCCCTTCACCATATATAAATTCGCGGATGCGGGGTTGTTCGAAGACGGAGAGGGTCCTTGGCTGCCCCCTTTCGTAATTGTAGAGGCTTGGGTTAGATTTTTCCCATGTTGAAATGGATTGGTTAACACAGTAGGTTGTTTCCATGTCACACACGTTTGGGCTTCTGCAAGATGATGACATAGATGGGTCGGGTGGTCTTTCGCGCACAAGTTGCATGGATACCTCGCCTTCTGTTTCTCAGTGTTGTCCCCGCCATCATTATCGATAGGTTTTTTATCCCCCTTACCCTTCTTTCGTTGTTTCTTCTTTCCGTCAGGCTACTGGGTGGCCTTTGGATTAGTCGATTGCACTGTGTGTACATCCGACGTTTTGGTAGGGAGAGCAGCCAAAGCAGTAGTTTGGCTGGCCACTGTGTGTTGTATAGACAACTGTTGCAACTGCTTCGTCAATTGCTCAGTGGGATTTGTTTGTGCTGAACCAACAATACCATTGGCATGTGGTCCAACTCTCTATCTGATGTTATCAAGTTATGAGCGTGGCACCTCTAGAAAGATCTCRTATAATAAACTGGACTGAGAATAGATTAGCTCAAGTTGTTGAGCTCTCATGATGGCATCTTCTTCAGAAAATACTCCCGACATCACGACATCTTTGGATAACCGTGGGACCAAAGACTTAAGGAACCACTCGAGAAGGAACGTCGGTGGGACTATTACCTTAATTAAACTCTTTCAACGTCTCCATTCTCAGATGTGATTAGAGTATGGTCCACTTTTGTTTGTGAGAATTTGGCTAGCAATTCGGTGCCAGTGTCATATCTCACAGGTAACTGGAAATGGTTTAGGAAAGCCATTGCCAGTTCACCGAAGGAAGAGTATCTTGAGCGATCGAGCTCAATGTACCATTTTGCAACACTCCCAATGAGAGTACATTGAAACAATCACAACTGTATGAAGTCGTCTTTCAATGAGTTAGATGAGCACCAAAGATGGAAGGTAGTCACATGATCTCCTGGATCTTCGTTAGGCTTGGCTTCGAACTTTGAGATGTCCGAAGGCAACTTCGTTGGCATAGAAGGCCAATGTGGATTGTGACAGAAAGGGTCATTCAACAACCTTGTCAAGTTTGGCAAATGCAAGGTTGCCAGGAAGGGTAGTTTGGGTTGTTGGTGATAACCTGGGAAAAAGGGGCCTAGAGTTTGACTGGCACTAGGTTGCCAGGAAAATTTTGGCTATTGGCCTGGGTTTTGGTAAAATCCATGTCCATGGATAGCATATGGATTTTGCATTTGAGGAGACATCATTGGATAATTTCCAAAATAGGACATAGATGGTTGGGCATGCATTACATTCGAAGGACTTTGGGAAGGGTTTCCCCATGTCGGTCCCGTGGGGATAGGCATAGTGCTTTGTCCGGAGTTCCATTGATTGTGAAAAGAATTACCCTAGATTAGCATTCCCGATGAGGGAACTAATCCCTGCCAAGAATTCCAAGGCCCTAATGCAGAAGAAGTTCCTGGGTGTGCCCCCTATGTAGGAATAGTACCCTGCATAGGAATAGGTTGTCTGAAACTGAGGTTGCCCCCAGTTGGGAAAGTAGCTAACAAGAAGGCATTTTTACCAAATGCATCGAACAAATAAAATGGTGTCAAACCTACCGACATATTATGTGAAGGTGGTCCTTGACTCCTCGCTCCAAATAAACTATGGTGTGTAGGTGGCCCGACGGATTGTTGATGCATGCCACCGAGTAAAGGGGACGAAGGAGGTATATGACCTCCCCCATAAGGGAAAGCATTAAAAGGAGTAGGAGTGCCCCCCATGTGTCATTTCAGAAGAGAGTTAGAGCTCCCTACCCCCAGACCTGAAGTCTATGAAGTGGAGTAGGAAAGTACAGGACTTGTACCTGAACTAGGCATCCCATATGAGAAAGGAGGGCCTGCCACACTCGGTGTGAAAGGGGTTGTGGACGCTGGCAGAGACGGGATTAGACCACTGTGTGATGTAGAGGTGGTCGATACCATGGTGTCTCAAACTGGTGACGATGGGTTAGGAGGTGGAAACTCTCATGTGGTGACAACCGTAGTGGGAATTGAAGAATTCCTAGGAGTAACAACATTTGTTTCCATTGCTGCTTGCGACAGTGTCTGGAACTCGTAAGGATGAATCACTACAATGTTAGGTGCCGGAAGATCAGTGGTGGAGGTTTCAACCAGACCGAAATATTTCCCTCCAAGGTCTAAAACGATCGATTCCTTTGGATGTTGGTCGGCCACAGTTTCTTATGACCCGGTCGCTTCAAAAGACCCTTGTTGGTCTAGTTTTCGCCTTAGTGGTGGCGGGGGTGG
>SNQJ01S0158743.1:10919-21492 GCA_010110895.2 Picea sitchensis
GGATGTTGGTCGACCACAGTTTCTTATGACCCGGTCGCTTCAAAAGACCCTTGTTGGTCTAGTTTTCGCCTTAGTGGTGGCGGGGGTGGCTCCAGTGTAACCAGCGGCAGGCCAAGAAGCCTTCATGACTAGAGAAGCTCGTGATCCTCCACTATGTGAGAAGATCGAAGACACTCTAGGGCGTTCTAGTCATTAAAAAACAACACATACTAAAAAAGTCCCTATAAGATAAGACAGGCAAACACTAAATTAATTGGAATAACTGTTACAACAACCAACACTAGAGTAACTTACCAGTTGAAGTGCAAATCGAACATGGAATCACCCTTCAGGTATACTCTACAAAGCGTGGCCTGATGTCTATCCTAGGTACCACAGTATACCCCCGTAGTCACCTATGTATGTCCCTAAAAAGGATAGGCAACTAGGTTTGTAGTGCACGAACAGTCACTAGGCGGGTACAGTTGAAAGTTGGGTATACAACAATGAGCAGGGTATCGAGCCCAAAACCTATCAAGGGTATCGAGAGAAAGTGGTCCAGAAGACAACTGAGGAACTCAAATGGATTCGAGACCCACAAAGCTCTGTGGCAAATGCAATCGACGAAATCCCAAGACAATCCCTCTATATGTGTTCTCCACTATTATTGGTGTAGCTTTGGAGGGGTTATCTATGATACCTTTCCGCACGCGACCTCATTTTTATCCCCTGTGTTAGAGGGGTGTCCCGGATAAATTTCACGACACTGGACTTGGACACTCCCTAACTCAGACTCCAATGTTTGATTTTAATGGCCTTGAAGAGTTTCCTCTCCAACCTAATCCAAGGCCCTAATCCTGAACTAGTTGGTTAACCCTACAAACATAAAATTCTAATGAATTTTAGATTTAGCATTAATTTTATGGCTTGTCTTATGTCAAGGGGTATGAAAGTGAAACTAGTGATGTTTGAAAGACGAAAGTAAAAATGAACAAAATTTGGAAACAAAAACCTTCACTTAACGCAAATTTTCAACAACTTTTCAAATTTTTTAAAAATATTTCTAAGATCTTTTGAATCAGCAAACTTAAAGAAGGATTTCACTCGACTACGAGCTACTTATGATATAAGAAAACTGTCAAGAACTTATTAAAGCAAATACTTTTCCCTGGTTACTAATGCAAAACAACACTTTTCAACCAAACAAAGAAATGAAAGATTTTTTTTTTTAATTTGAATGCTCACAAAGAAAAAAGGAAAAATATCAACAAGTCAAAAACCAAGAACAATTTTTGGCCTAAACACAGATCGCAAAGAATCACTTCAAGAAATCACACACTAGCAACTTAAAAAAGGACTCTCACACTTGTCTAAAAACCCTAAAGAAAATTTTAATGAAAACTTTTAAATGAAAAAAGAAAGCTATGGCTGAGATCAAACCTAAGCTACTGACTGCTAGAACAGAGATTCGAAAAACCTGAGAGGTATAATTCTTGTCAAAGGAAATGATGGGTGCCTCACCCTCAACAAAAAATATCCTTCACAAGCCCACTACTGACAATTCAACAACAAGCGTGTGCACGCGAGCTGTGTAGAGTCGGAGGGCGTGTACATGCGTGATGGCCTTATATAGGCCGTGTGTATCTCTAAAACTCTGAAACAAATAAAAATAGACAATCTAAACCAGGAAGAGACCACTGATACTGAGAACCAGGATCTCTTGAAGGCTTAGACACTTTCTTTAACAGAAAAAATAAAAACAATGTAAGGAAAAATTCATAAAACAAACCAATTTGAGATGAACCCTAAGCTATAGACTGCAAACAACCAAGACTAGAAAGAGTTTTAGAAAACCCCTGAGAATGAATGATTCTGATAGGGAAGAGGATGACTGCCTCCAAATTTGTTTTGGAATCATACACGCTACTGTTACTTCTTTAGCTAGCATTTGCACGTGGGTTGTAAGAAAGTAGGGTGTGGGTACACGCGTGCAAACCTTATGCATGCTGCGTGTACCTATGTGGGTCTCGAAAAAACACATTCAAGCAAAGAAACAGAGATAGCTAGTATGGAAGACCAGAATCTCTGTTAGCTCCGACTTCGCAGAAACTTCAAAAAACAGGAAAGAAAACCAGTCTTTTAAAAATACCCAAAAATATTCCCAGGAACCCTAGAGACTTCCCTAGTACGGTTGCCAATTCTGTTGTGGTGGGAAATCCCCCTACGGAATAGCTCTTAGGTTTATATTATGCATGCAGATAAGACTGAAAGAATCCTACTTTCTACCGTCGTCMYAGACCTAATCCCRAGTTCTTTTAAGCAAATACATGGTTAAACGAACATACCTTGTTCCGGATGTTCAATGTCGATCCTTCTTCATGTTTGATTGCTTGCTAGCAGCTATCCTCCTGAGATTGAACTGTGTACAAAATGAGMAACAAACTCTACATKCATTTGTTCTATAGATTAATGGGTTAAAGATTCAAACATATATTCACTAAACTATGAAGAACTCATATAGTGGGACGGGAAATGCATTTATTTATTATTAATTTTAATGAATCAACTTACAATGTCTAGATTGGCCACTGCTCCGCGAACCTGATCCTGGGCTTGTCTTCAAATGTCCTCCAACTTATTTTCTTTGTATCTCTCTTTGCACAAGGATGGCTAAAGGGTTGGGACAATGGGAATGTGCAATAGGGTAAAGTTTCTTTACTCTTATTCTCCTCTTCCAAATAGGACCCCTAACCCTTCTTTTATAGGCTAGAATAAGCTAGGTATTTGGATGAACCCTCGGCCATGCATGGCCAGAAAATTCAGTTAACTCACCCAAAGATGTGTGTTCCATCAACAAATTTCCTTTTTTCGTGCTTTTGTAGGTACAAGCGGGTTGTTTTAGGTCAGATAGCATGTACACATGTGCAGTAATGGACTTGGGTGCGTGGGCCCTTATAAAAGAGGTTTTTTAAAGAGTTGTTCAGCAGTGCTTTGGTAAAGAAGGGATATGAGATGGCCTGATTCCAAAGAAGCATGTATGGTGCAAATTAGGGTTATAACAAAGAGGTCGTTGTGCTCGCGCATTAACTCTGTTATGATTTCTATTGTCTGCTCATCCCAGTAGTCTCCAATGCTTTCCATTTTGGGATTCTCATTTGTCCCAATGTTGAATTTCTTCACCTTGATAGGCACAACAAATACTTTTGATTCCACAGGTGGGCCTTCCACCTCTCTTTCACCTTCAACTTTCATTATCTAAATGTTTCGCGGGTCATCTTCATTTGGTGCTTCTTCCTACACATGGTAGCATGAAAATAGTTCTTTTACTATTTGTATGTTATGATGTTGATGTTCTGTCATGAGTTCAACTTTCGGTTCTTTAATGAATATCACCCCTCTAACTTGTTTAAGTGTTGATTCTATGTTGGGATTCTCATGTTCAAATGAGAAAGTGACTATAAAATTCTGTTGTAATATTTTCTAGTCTGTAGTTCTCTGTGTAGTTCCTGATCTATATACCTGTTTGTTGGAATCCCTTCTAATGTGTGAATAAAATGATGATTCCATTCCTATGGTGGTGTCATTCTCCATAGTGTTCTTCACTTTTCCAAGTGTTCTTTTGGTTCCCCATGTCTGTCATATTTCTGTAGTTGGTTGCTTCCCTGTTTTGCGCCAAACCTGATGTGCATTAACTGCTTACATTGGTACCAATCCTTAACTATATCTTTGTGTGCACCCCACCATCTTGCATGTGTTTCCTTGAGTCCTATATCCAGGGATGAGAGCCTCTAATTTTCTAACATTTCATCTTCGTATCATGTTAAAAATTCTTCTATGTCATTCACCCTATGGAAGCTGGGAGGTTCCCTTATCTCTGTACCTACCCATCTTATTGCATGATATATTCTTATGCATCTTATTTTGGAGACTTCATATAACCTATGCTGTCAATTCTCTAATCTTGTATCTGAGTCTGACGTGCATGATGTGATACTTCTCCAACTGAGTATCCCATCTACAGTTGGATTCACATAATCTTCTTCTCGCGTTGTTGTTCTATACAACTGGTTAATTTCCTCCAGGTATAAGAAAGTGGGTTCTACAAACCTTTCCCCTTTTGATGGATCCAATGGAGCAATGCCTCTGTATTCTCCTGAATTGAATGCCATATTCCTCATTTTTAAGTTAATTATGGTCTGACTGTCAAATGCCTAGTCCAAGCCAAGCAATGCCAGATAAGTTGTTGTGTCATCCACTATTTCTATCACTTCGAAATTGACTTTAGTGCGCACTCCATCCAGATCTACTGTCACCCCCTTTATCCTTCCAAATGGTAGAATTATGTGTTGATTTTCTGGTTTCAGCTGAACAAGTGAATGTCCTAATGTGGTCTCTCCCATACATTGTCATGTATTCTTGGGTAAAACATTTACTTTGGATCCTAAATGCAATATAATATATCCCATGTTGAAATCTCCAATGTTGGCGTTCATTCTGAATTCTTTGTTTGTTCTCCTCCTTTTATGCAAATGATTAACTGTTTTCTATTCTAGATTTCCTTCTATCTCTATCCTACATCTTTCTAGCATGTTTTGTAACACTTTAACAGATGATGGATCATTTAGTAGTTTAACACAAGATTGCAAAAAACCCTTAATCGTACTTACTTATCCCAGGGGTTGTGTTTCTTTGGTGTGGTCCAACGATGGAGGCATCTCGTATGCTGCTACTTCATGAGTATGTTGCGCAGTTGAGGTCGATGCAATGTTTGGCTTCAAGAATTCTTGTCTGGCCTGCTTGAATATCTCATTTTTGTTCCACACATCAAACTTCTTCTTTGTGATGGAATATCCAACAATACTAAGAGGGGGGGTGAATCAATATTGCCTACTTTTTCTTTTTATCTTCATCCATATTAAGCACACATATTAATTATTCAATTAAGGAATATATGATGAACAACAAACCTTTATGAACACAATATTGTATTGTGGAACCCAACAGGGAAAACCACCAACTCTTTTCTCATTAATAAAAATTTCTTTTACAAAACTGTTTTCAAGCTACAACTTGATGGAGAGACATTCCCCAAGTTTCTTTAGCTACAAATGAAGGGATGCTACCACACCCCATTTACCAGCTACAACTAGAAGGATTCACCCACACCCTCATTCACCAGCACCAACTGGTAGGAGGCTTCGACCCCCTGTTTAGTCAGCCACAACTGGAAAGGAAGCACCAACTCCCTCTATTCACCAGCACCAACTGGTAGGAGGCTTCGACCCCCTGTTTAGTCAACTACAACTAAAAAGGAAGCACCAACTCCCCTGCATGCTCCAACCTTCCCTTGCACCACCCAACCACCCTTAGTTTATAATTCAATTCAATCTCTTCTGCTCTTCATCGAATTTGACTCATGGAGACATTGTTGTACTTTCTACTCATCTGTTGCAGCCTCTGCTTGTATGGTCTTCTTTATCAAGTTCTGAATTGCATAATTGCTGCTTTGTCTTCTTCTAACCTTGATCTTCAATTAGACATTGACAAGCACCTTAGAATGAAGAGTTTTTCATCTTGGACTCTGCTCTTGTTTTATATCTTCTAATGTGAACCACAGAGACACTTTCTTCTCACCACTTTTTCTCGTTTATATAATCTTCAAACATGTGTGAAATTTAAAACATCGTGTCCCTTTATTTGAACCATTGTACCTTTTCATTTAAGATGATAATCTAAACTTTAATTAATATCATTTTTCCTTTTTATTCTTTATTTATATTTTCATGATTTAATTCTCTTTTAATTATGACTGTGTATCGGTTCATTTTTGTTTGTCACGAGTTGATCACATTTTAATTATCTTTACCGTGAATACCTTTCATAAATTGATCACAACATGGATCAATTTTATCCTTTATACTTGTTCATAGATCTCCATTAATTTCAAAGAGACCAGGTACTATGGAGGCGCTTCCTTTCAAGCCATTTCATATGACCGATCATTAAAGAACCACAGGCTTACAGAATATAGCGACCTATTCATAGTTTCCTTTTGAAAACTCTTATAACATATGACCAATGGTGGTGACCTCACGTTTAGGCGAGACGAGTGTATGAGAGCTTTACCAAATCAACAGTCACAATTCATTCTCCCAATGATATGGACGGTTGAAGGGATTTCGATGTTTAGACATTCGAGTCTTCGTGACTTCACACTTTACTAAACTCATGATCACGAAATTGTCGGTCAGATTGGACGTGTCATATTTTCCATGAAGATGGACGATCATTGGTTCTTCAGAGTTTTGCTCATCGGGTCTCATGAAATCCAACTCTTCAAAACTCTGAAGCTGTCAATATACTGATGCATGTCCCTTTCACAATTTCGTCGTTCAAGACTTCGAGATATTAGAGTATTTTCTTGCTATGAAAAACTCCCCAAGTAGAAACTCCCAATGTGATGTAAACCTGTTGATGTCACTTGATGAATTGGAACGTGTTGAGTAGCTGCCACGTGTCAGCTTGATTCATGACTTACATGTGCCTGAAATGCCAATTTCAACTTGACACTTGTCACTTTTTGACTGATCCAGGTGTCCTTGTTGATGTGCTATGCTGAAGTGGTTTGTCATTGACATCACTCAAGATGACGTGGACCTTGATACGTGTCTTCCTCCTTGACTTTGGAGCCTCAGATTTCGGGGTTTTGAACACCTCTCTTCGCTGATTCTTTGAATCACAAATCCCTGATTCTCGAGTTCATTAATCTTGTGCCACGTGCTCCCCTTCCAACTGATGGCTAGGATATATTCTGTGTCTTAGATTTCGCGAGTTCGGGATCCTTGACTGCTTGACACTCCAAATCCTTTGATTCCCGATTTCCTGATATTCCATTTTTCGATATCTGATTTGCCGATATCCGCTTACGTTGGATCGATGGTCCATGAACCTCCATGATCCAGTGGTCCAGATCATATCGTGATTTTGTATTTCGCGAGTTCATGCAAATTGTCTTTGACTTTCCTGATATGCGATTCAGAAAAATTCCAATCACTTGCCATGTGTCCTCTTGATCCAATGGATCATATCATTTCACTTCTTTGGAGTGTTAACTAACTCCTGGGCTTATCCTCCTTGCAACTCCACTGGATCTGACGACTGACGGGTATTCTTGAAGCAGATCAATGGTCATGATATTTTAATGGTCCTCAAGACCACGGTCACTCAAATGACCGATGTGCATTGTATTAAACGATCAACATGGTCAGAATCTTGATCGGATGGTTGATGAGCTTCTCATTCTGATCAGACGACTGCTGAGACTTCCCACATTTTTTGCACACTGATCAATTGTTCATTATTTTCACTGATCCCAAAGACATCTCTACAATCCATTCTTCCTTTAGAATTTTTGATCATTGAATCATTTTTTATTCTATTGTGATCAACAATAGTCACGGATTTCCTCTCTATCCAATGTTCTATTTGTTCTGAGATTTTGATCTTTCGATTATTCGCTTCTCCTGTTCTCTCTTTTGATCTCTGCACACTTTTTGACATCTCTTGCTTAACTGATATATTGTTGACATCAATGAAAATCTCATTTGTCATTTAACAACATATCATCACGTTGACTGTTGACATCAATGACAATCTCAACTGTGGTTATTCATCATTAACAATAGATCATCACATCGACTTTTGACATTAATGACAATATTTCCAACAATCTCACCCTTTGTCATTGARGTCAACCCATTAACTTCATATACAAAAACTCCCCCTGTGTTGATGCTTTCCYTTTATGAAGTYTTACTTTATATGAAGTTTTCCTTTATATGAAGTTTCTCTCCCCCTTTGACATCAATGGAAAAAGGTTGATTTTCCTATGATCTATCTGTATAAGTACTTCTCTATCCACTGGTAGCTCCTCCTGCAATCAACCTTTTTCTTTCATAAATGAATGACTCCCCCTGTCAATATGCTCTCTCTCTGCTTCTAACTACTCTCCCTTTTTATATCTGAAAAGGTAGCTCTTCCTGACAAGGCTTCATCCCCTGTTGATTTACTAAATTCTTATCTCAGTTGCTTGGGATTCACATGGGTAGTCTTCTTGATACAAATTTTTGTAGTGATTGAGTCTTTTCAAGATTTAATCTAATTACTTTCATTTTTTTTTTGCCCAGAACTGCCCTTGAGTTTTTACTGACTGTTCTCCTTCTTTGTTTCCAGAAGGATAGTTTTTCTTGACATGGTTTCTCTTCTTGTTATCTTTATGAAATTTCATTTACCTCATTTTGTACATCAAAATGTTGCTTCTGCGGATGTTGTTGTCCTACGGAACACTGTGCAATTGTAGCTCAACTTTATTCAAACAACCCTTGGTTTTGTCCATCGATTTTGATCGATAACTAACTAGGATACCAATTGTTTTTATATAATACATCTATAGGGTCCTCCTTGGGACAAGGACACTTGGATGCAAAATGACCAACTTTGCCATAGTTAAAATAGTTGAAAATAATCTTTCCTTTGTACTTCCCTGATCCTTTTTGAAGTTTTCTAATGAGATTGGCTTCTTCCACATCATATTCTTCATGATGGATGGATTTAGGTTTTTTCTCTTGATTTATCTTTGTCTCATATTCTTTGAAAGATGTTTCATTTTTTTTTTGATTTATCATGCCCTGTTCTCATTTCATATGCTTTAAAGATTCCATGGAGCTGATCAACTGTGAGTGTATTTAGATCAGATCTATCTGAAATTGAAGAAATCTTTGCATCATATCTCATAGGTAATGACCTTAAGATTTTTTGCACAATGGGTTTATCTGTAACTTCTTCTTGTTGTTCTAGCATTGAAGATTCATCTTCAACATCATTATTATGTGCACTAGAAGCTTCTTTATCCTTGTTTTGAGAATATTCCTTATTAGAAGTTTCATCCTCCAAACTCCTATTATTAACTTCATCAGATTCAGGAACAATATTTTCCTCATTTTTCTTATTTGGTACTTCAGATTTTCTTTTCCATGTCTTCTTATTTACTCTTGTTGTCATATTGTATGATGCAATTTTTCATTGACTATTTTCTTGAGATCCAACAGTTATAGGATTTGTGGCCATTTCCACCACAACTATAACATCTCATAGTGTAATAATGTGGAGCAATATGTCCAACATGATTGCAGTTCCAACATCTTATATTGTTGTTGAACCTACCTACTTGTTTTCTTCCATGGTGCCTACAATCCAAGGCTTTATGACCATATATATTACAAGAAAAAAAATAATCGTTAAAGATACGCTCATACCTTCTTTGATTCATCCATGAAGGTGTCTCTCTTATGAACTTTCTTTGAGGTCTATGAATAGCTTCTGGATGTCTTCCATGATCTGATCTTCTAGATTTTGTAGTGTTGCATTTATTTCTTGAACGTGAAGAAACTGAGTCATGTCTTCTTTCACTTTTTGAATATGAAGGAGCTTTGTTAGACCTGTCTTCATATTTTTCAAATGAAGGACTTGTGTTAGACCTGTTTTCATCCTTTACAAGTGAAGGACTTGTGTCAGACTTGTTTTCACCTTTTAAAAATGAAGGGCCTGCATCAGATTTCTTAGGAGTACTGATCTCTTCCTTATTGTATCCAAGGCCAAATTTGTCATATCGTGGTCTCTGACTATCCAAGATCTCATCAAGGGTCATGGATTTTTTCAAGAACTTGCTTTGGGTGTCTGACTTCTCAACCTTCTTTCTAAGATTCACAACTTCTGCTTCTAGTTCATGACAAGATTCTTCCTTTTTGTCTAACTGATTCCTTATTACCTCTTCTCTCCTTTTGGCTTCTTCAAGTTGGATTTTAAGATTGACATAGTTTTCCCTTAGTTCCTTTAGACCTGCAATGTTTTTTCTTGAGACATCATCTTCCTTCTTTTCTTCTTTTTCTTGTCTGGTTTCATTTTTCAGTCTGTTGATTTTCTCTTCATTTTCTTCTGTTAGATCAACAACTTTTGTTTTCAATCTTTTGATCTCATCTTCTTTGTTTTCTAACTGAATCTTTTGCTTAGATATGATTTCTTTATTGTATTTGAGATTTTCTTTTATTTCTAGTATATGTTTTTGATTGCCAAGTTCATCATATTTCTTCTCCTTTTCTTTTACTTAACTAATTTCTTTCTTCAACTTCTCGATCTCCTCTTCTTTCTCTTATAACTGATTTTCCTGCTCATATATTATCTTTTTACTGTCCTTGAGCATTTCCTTTATTTCCAAGACATGCTTTTGACTCTTTTCAAGAAATTCTTGAGTATAGTCATGAAGATAGCTATAGTCTGATTCATTATGGTGATAGAGGTATTCATAGAGACTCTAGTCAACCTTTTCTTTGGCCTTTGATAGTTTTTCTTATTCTTATTCCATGGGATAAATGCTAACAAAATATTATGTTATTGTATTTGAATCTTCTTCTCTATTTGCAGGGGAGAATTCAATATCAACATTATTGCAATCAGAAGATTGTGGAGAGTCTTTACCTTTATTGATGGCCAATTATTCTCTTTTGATTCGATACATCTTCTTGGGAGGATGAACAGA
>SNQJ01S0158743.1:23605-35439 GCA_010110895.2 Picea sitchensis
GTAAACCTGTTGATGTCACTTGATGACTTGGCATGTGCCGAGTAAATGCCACGTGTCACTCTGATTCGTGACTTACATGTGCCTGAAATACCAATTTCAACTTGACACTTGTCACTTTCTGACTGAGCCATGTGTCCTTGCTGACGTGGTCTATCATTGACATCACTTAAGATTATGTGGACCTTGATATGTGTCTTCCTCCTTAACTTTGGAGCTTAGGATTTCGGGGTTTTGAACACCTCCCGTCGCTGATTCTCTGAATCACAAATCCCTGATTCTCGAGTTAGTTAATCTTGTTCCACGTTCTCACCTTCCAACCAACGACTAGGATATATTTGGTATTTCATATTTAGCGAGTTCAGGATCCTTGACTCCTCGACACTCCAAATCCTTCGATTCCTGATTTCCCGATATTCCATTTTCCAATATCTGATTTTCTGATACCCTCTTACGTTGGATCGACGGTCTACAACCCTCCATGATCCAATGGTCCAGATCATATCATGATTTCGTGTTTCGCGAGTTCATGCAACACTGTCTTTGACTTTCCTAATCTAAGAGTCAACGAAATTCCAATTACTTTCCACGTGTCCTCTTGATCAAACAAATCAGATCATTTCACTGGTTTGGAGTGTTAACTAACTCTTGGGCTTATCCTCCTTGCAGCTCCACTGGATCCGATGACTGATGGGTATTCTTGAAGAAGATCAATGGTCACAATCTTTCAATGGTCCTCAAGCCCACGATCANGCAACACTGTCTTTGACTTTCCTAATCTAAGAGTCAACGAAATTCCAATTACTTTCCACGTGTCCTCTTGATCAAACGAATCAGATCATTTCACTGGTTTGGAGTGTTAACTAACTCTTGGGCTTATCCTCCTTGCAGCTCCACTGGATCCGATGACTGATGGGTATTCTTGAAGAAGATCAATGGTCACAATCTTTCAATGGTCCTCAAGCCCACGATCACTCAAATGACCGATGTACATTGTATCAGATGATCAACATGGTCAGACTCTTGATCAAATGATTTCTAAGCTTCTCATTCTGATCAGACGACTGCTGAGGCTTCTCGCATTTTCTATGCACTGATCAATTGTTTAGTATTTTCACTGATCTCGACGACATCTCTACAATCCATTATTCCTTAAGAATTTTTTATCATTGAATCATTGCTAATCCTATCATGATCAACATAAAGTCACAGATTTCTTCTTTGTCCAATGTTCTATTCCTTTTGAGCTTTTGATCTTTCGATTATTCTCTTCTCCTGTTTGCTCTTTCGATCTTTGCACACTTTTTGACATCTCTTGCTTAACTGATATATTGTTGACATCAATGACAATCTCATTTTTCATTTAACAACAGATCATCACATTGACTGTTGACATCAATGACAATCTCAACTGTGGTTATTCATCATTAACAATAGATTATCACATCAATTGTTGACATCAATGACAATATTTCCAACACTTTGGTTCGACATTCTTCTTCACCCATTGGTGTTGTGTTGGATGTTGTCTTACCACGTCATTTTCTGTCTTAGCTCCTCCACGTGTAACTATGTTGATCTTTATTTCGTCATCCTTTTCTTCTGCCAAAATCCATTGAACATTTTGATTGTTCTGATTTCTCTTTTCCTAGATCTTCCCCAATAGTGTAGGACATTCTTCGGTGTCATGATCTGATGCACAACAATACATACATGTCGCAGGTAGAAGTGGACATTCTCTTGCATAGTGTCCTGGTTGTTGACAGTTGTGGCATACCACTGGTCCTCTACCCCTTCCAAAGCCTCCTCTTCCTCTTCCTCACCCTCTGTAGCCAACTCGATCTCCTCGTGGTGCATTGTACAGGGGCGCCTGGTTATACTGCGTGGAATTATAATGTGGTTGTGCGGTATTGTACTGTGGCTGTGCAATGTTATATTGATATTGCATAGTGTTTTACTATTTTTGAACAGTGTTATACGGGGTTGGTACTTGGTTAAACTGTGGTGCGACATGCCTGGTCATCATTTCTTCCTTCACCCAGTATACATCTGATGTTCTTTCCTCATCAGGTCCATGGTCATGCAATCTTTGTCATCATCGCCCACTGACTTACAAAAGTTGCAATATGAACTCTTAGGTATTGTCTGGTATTTCTTCATCATTGGATAGTGATATGGATCATGCCCCTGTTTCTTATATATATCACACCATAGTAATCCTGTTGGCAATGGGTTTGGTAGTCCTGCTTCCATGTACTGTGCGAATGTTGGGCATTCATTCTTATGGTGTCCTTCTGTCCTACATGTGGCACACCAAACAAATTCTCTTTTATCCTTACCTTTGTTCTGGTTGAGCTAAAATGTTAAGTTCTTAATATCCTCTGTCATATCCTCTATGGCTAGATCTGTCTTTTGATATTGGTTCTCTTCCATTTGTAGGGATTCATGCAAATCCTCTTCTTGGGTTTGAAATTTATTTTGTCGCAAGGGATATTTAAAGTGTGGTAGTAGTGAATTGACAAACATATGCCTATCTTGCATATCTATCATGACATACTTTAGCTTTCCCTTTAATAATTTGAATCTCTGATCAATCTCCCATACAAATTCTCTGGGTTTTTGTCTAATCTTTATCATCTCATTCATGTATTTATCCTCTGAGCTAGGTTTCTAGAATTCATTTATCAATACCTTTTTTATATCTCCAGTCGTCCTGGTTGTCCCTAGCGGGTTGTTTGCAGATAAACTCATGTACCAGTCCAATGCACGATCTGTTAGCGTGAAAGCTAACTGCGCAATTTTAGTTTCCTCATATGTGATTTGTTTCTCTTCCCATATATTTTCACAAATAAACAAGTGCTTGTCAGGATCCTTCGACGCCTCTCCTTTTAATTCTGGTAACCTTATGGTGGGATCATATTCGACCATCCTGAATGTTGAACTACTACCTCTGTGCGGTGTAGATATTTGAATAATGCTTCCTGAACTAGTTCCTCCAGTTGTTTTTCCCTCTATAGATGTACTTCCTGCTATCTTCCTTCTCCTGAAATTTGGTTGTCTAAATGGTGGTGTTCTTCTTGGTGTATTAGTCGCACATGGGTTTATGGGTTCCACACTGACATTGATATGGCTAGGAGTGTTTCCTTCTATTCTCAATATTGTACCTCTCATCTTCCTCTCATATTTCACACGCACGATTTCCTAAATCTGCTCCACATCCTGGAGATCCTCTACCTCTTCTTCATCACTTGCCAAGCCCTCCCTCGTGGCTACGACTCTCTTCTTGGTGTTCATATTATATTGGTATGGTACTCCACTGTGCGGTCTTCCATATATTTCCATTATCTACTTGATCTGGTCTTTGTCCATCATTATTGGGTCCAAGGCCTCCTCCTTCTTACCTTTATCCATTTCTCCTTCTCATGTCAGTGCTTCCCGCATTCCTCCATGCACGCAAAGAATTTTAGTTGTCTGACGTCATTGTCATTACACCTTTGTTATATATTAATATATTAATAGAAGTATATAACAAATTGATATACCTACCTCGAGGTCCCTTCAATAACTCTTTCTGTATTGTGCTATAAGATTTTGTTGTATCTACTGCAAATTCTGTGATAAATCCTGCAACAATGTCGTCTAACCAGAAATCTACTGCACACGTAAATTTATTATCAAATTGTCGTAACTRCATGATATCTACAGAATTCCACTCTAGATGTCTGATTTGATTTGTAGGATGGTTGTCTCTTGGGTGAAAATCCTGGTATTTCTTTAAATACATATTCAAACTCTTTTATGACTACATAATCTTCAATATTTGGCACCTTATCTTTTAGGACTACACAATATTCAATATGCATGCAACATACACAAGAAAAAACCATGAAAACAAATGCATAAATATCAATGAAGCACATGAATTAACACACAATTGACACATATCTTTGACTAAAAGAACACCAACTATGTGCATACCTTCCATGTTCCTCCCATCCTTAGGATGCACTATGCATAACTCTCATCAGTGGGTCACCCTCGAGATGAGACTAAACTCCACCTAGGTAAAGGATTCCTAACTAGGATAAGGTATCTTAGACAACAGTAAAATCAGTCACAGGTCCCAAATCAAACTAAAATCCTATAGTCCCTCATTCCCCACATGAATTTCCCACCCCAAGAAGTGTTCCCCTTCTCTTCTCAAGAGTCCCTCGGCTGCCCCACTTCCTTTTCAGGGCTTCAACAAAAGGCTGGATAGGAAGTATCAAATCCATGTAGCTATAGTTTGGTACCTTCGGGAATCAATTCCCAACAATTCTCTCACCTAGAGAGAATGCTCATGGGCCTGAAAAGCCACCTCTTCAATATCTTATGAGCCTGACAACTTGCTTCTTCAGTCCATCTCCAAAGCTAACCAGGGTACATGTACAGGAACAAGTATAGTAACAACAGGGTATGGGTGTCAGTTGAGTGAGTGAAGGAATGATGATAGAATGATAGGAAAATGAACTAAGTCAAAACTATATGTATGCATGTTCCCAACTTGACACTTGTCTTGTTGAGAACTACCTTGGGCCCACTTGTCCCCATTCTTAGAACTTAGGATAAAATAATTATCCATACTTTATACTTTAATGAATATTAATATAATATTCCTTTGGGCTTAAGCCCCTCTAGATTATCCCCTTATCCTTAGCTTTTAGCCCCCTTTCCCTATTCTAGTGGAGTTTATCCCCGCTTACTCTTTTACATGGTTGGTCTGCACCAATGATGTGTTTTCATTAATATTTGCATGTGATTACATATTACAATGATGGCCCATTGACCATTTAACATATGGCTCTCCAGCCTAATAACCACACAGGAACTATGGCCTCAAAATACATATACACAAAGGCACTCTGGCCCCAAAACCACACACTTACTCCTTTATACGCAAACTCGGGATGGTGTGCACCCTTCCTTTAGTGCACAATCCTCGCACACTTACATAGGTGCACGATACATTATAAAATGTGCAAACTTATTTGGTATGATATTCTCGTGCACTAATTTAATGCATGCAAAACCGAACTAAAGACCTTGTACCATCATCTCCCATCTTATATGTATAATTACATTTACATTTATATGTACAATTGGGGTTCAACCTAGGGGTATTACACATCCTATGAAAAGTGTCTGGCTTACCAGAGCCAATTGAGAATATGATTCTTAATTTAACTATTTATTAAAGAGATTTTGAAGAGGAACCAAAGTCACCCGATTACTTAAATATAATAATAAAGGAAGAAATTTGGTATTAAAACAACATTAATAAAATGAAAAGGAACATTGGTTCATTTTCTCTTTTACAATGAGACATATTGGTTCAATGTCATACACCTTTATGGAATACTATATAAATAGAGAAATATGGTAATGAAGAGAGTGTCTCTATAAGATAATACAAAAGATAAAAATAGAGGTAGAGTACAAGGAATAATTTGACACCTAAAAACATACACATGAAGTGAGGTTGGAAGGGAGAAGTTGGGGAGGAATGGAGTCCTCTACAGGTTGGATCCTGAACAACAAGGAGTTGTATCTTCCTCAAGTTGTTGCTTGAAAATAGAATATTGGAGTCCTCTATAAGCTGGAGCCTGATCTACAAGGAGTTGCAACTTCCTTAAGTTGGTGCTTGAAAACAGGGGATTGGTGTCTCCTACACATTGTAGATTGAAAAAATATAATTTTTATGATTATTACATTGAAAATTTGGTGTAATGTACCTTATTATTGATAAATCCTTATGGTTAATAATTTTAATAATTAAAGAACTGATTAAAATTGTTAAAAAGAAGCAATATTGACTCAACCCCCCTCTCAGTATTGAAAAACATTTCAAGAAACTTCTTTCTTTCATGGAAACTCAGAAATTTATTTGTAACTACCCCAACATATGAAAGATATACTAAAGTAGATATTTCTTATAAGAAAATTATGACTTTTAAATATCCAACAAAGAAGGATTGGGATCGACTCAATCATTTAGAATGACTTGAAAAACAACTTTCAACAAAATGAGGGATTATGTTCTAGAAATCTTTTATTTTTGTAATTTATGTTGACTTGTAAGTAGCTTGCATAATCAATTTTGGTTACAAGTGTTATGACTATAAGTATTCACTCAATCGGAATGTAAAGGTACTTTTTCTTGTTGCAAGGCCCATGAAGAAATAATTATTAATGACAAGTTTCATTTATAGAGATTAAAATATTCTTGTTTTCATGATTTGGGTTATGTGCTTCTGAGTAATATGTTCTTATGAGTTTTCATAATCATTTTCTTTCTTTATATTTGCATGATAAGTGTGACCATTTGGTATGAAAACGACTGTTGCAACAACAAAGGAAAATCATTAAAAACAACTTTCAATTGATTCATTGTAAGTGTTTCTATGACCTATGTTTGATTATTATGCCTTTAAATTTTAAGCGAAATTTTATTTTAAGATTTATTAAAACATTTTCATCACAAGGATATAGTTTTGTTTGCTTCTTCCATTGAAGGATAAGTAATGTTTATTCAATTCGAATACATTATTTATCTTTTCACTGTTGTTTTTATTTTTTAATTGTTTATCATATTACAACTTCTTTCATTCATGATATAACCCCCAATCATTGGGGACCAATCCCTACCAAGGACAACTCCATATGTTGGAGGCAGATCTACTACTACAATAGTGAAGACAGTTGTGATATGAGGAGTTTCACTTATCTAGGAACAAAAGTATTTAATATCTCCATAGGCGATGGMATTTCTCGATTCAATAGCATAAATGATTTCACTAGTCTCATAATGTCTAGTGCACTCCATCACGAGTTCTTGCATCACTAATAAAGGCATAATGTTGTTGGTAGCCTCACTATCAATCAAAAAATTGTGCAGTACGACTTCATGATTTTCTATGGTGATGTAAAATGGTGGAACCTTTTCTTTGGTTTTAGTTGAAGAATATATTTTTTGATGTTTTGAGTTTATAACTACAACCTCCATTCTTGTATCTGCATCATCTAGTATTTTCAACAGAGTTTCCCTTTGTTGTGGAATTTTGACAACTTCCACAAAGGGAAAAGTAATTCTGAGTTTCGAAAGATCATCCATTATCTTATATGCCATTAGTTGTGGAGTCCTTGTCTGGTTAGCAACATGTTTTTGCTTCATTGTTTCTACTTGACTTGACTTAGTCTTCTCTTTTTCTAGAACCTCTTTTATTTTAAATGTGTTTAGTTGTGCCCTTGTTTGGACAACGTTTTCTTGCAAAATATCAGATTCATCGTGTTCATTAAAAATGTTAAATGGTTCCAATTCATTAGTATGTACTAATTATAGACTGCCATCTTGCATAGTGTTTGAATCCAAGTAAAGGTCTTCAAATTTTTCTTCATCAACAACTTCGTCTAATTCAAGATCATTTGGGTTTGAAGCTCGAGGTGATCTTGGTATATGTTCTTCATTCCTCCTATCATTTCTTTGTCTTTTCTCCCAAGTAGGAATCCTTCTTTGTTCCTAAGAAGGAACTCGAACGTTTTGATCTTCTGGAGGAAGGTTTACATCTCTTCTTAACCTTGTCATTTCATTTTAGACTTTGTTGAATGATTCTATTCATTTGAGCTATCTCAATTATTTATTTCGTTTCTTGCGCTATGGCTGGACCATATTTTACATTTGGGATGACAACTTGAAATATTCCACCACCAATTCCTTGTTTCTCTACATTCTTTGAGCCTGAATCTCCTTGATTTTCTATGGTAAAGTTATCCATTTCTTTTTGAACATTTCCAAGAATAATTTTAGGATCAACATTTTATTCTATCATAATTTCTTCCATTTCTGTTTCCTTTCTCATAGCTCCATGTAAATACTTTATTTGATCAGACCTGATAGAATATTTTACATTAGTTGGCATAATATTCTTATAACAATCTAGTATAACTGGGTTGTTTAGTCTTTGATCTTGTGGAATTTGATTTAGGACTTTGTAAAATTTCAAATTGAAATCTCTTATCCTTTCACCTTTCTTCAAATGGATTTTGGTGAATTGAGTCAATAAAGTGTGGTATGCGACTGAAGGTGTATACATGGTCATAAACATAGATTTTATATCATTGAAGGATGTAACTGACTGGGCTAGAAGAGACATATACCATTCATAGGTTGGGCTTATTAATGTTTGCAGGATCATTCTCACCATTACATCATTGTGTTCTATTATATGTATTTCACACATAGATAAAAAAATGATCCATCTGTATTTTTGGGTCCATTACTCTATCTCATGAAAACATAGGTAATGATCATTGTGGAAGAGTAAGCAACTGATGTTGTTCCCAAAATTTATGATATTCCTTACCCTTCTCCGTGGGATTCTTTGAGAATTTCATTTCTTCTTTCTTCTTGATTTTTAGGGATTTCATTTCTTTTTTATTCTCTGTCACCCATCCTTTGAATTTATCTTGTCTCAATTTTAGAACTTTCCCCAACTTCAATATTTTGAAGTTGTTTGATTCTACTTCATTTTATTGATCCTTTATATGTTTCCAGTCATTTTCTCAATTTCCAACCCTTTATCTTTGTCTTCTTGCAATCTCTCTTTCTTCTTCATGAGAAAGAATTTCCCAAAAATTTTCTGATTATGCACTAGTCTTGGTTGTCGTTATTGCCAGATTATAAAATTGGTGTAATATTCTGTATTGATTTCCAAGGCCAATTTGCAAATTTGGTTGATTCAGGTTAGGTTGAGTCATAAGTTCTGGTCTCCAAAACCTTCCTTTTTCTCTCCCCAGTATGGTCGCCAAAATTTTGATCTAAAAGACTATTTCATGGTCAAACACTACTACATTGGGCGCAAATTACAACAAAATATTACGACGGTTTAAAATTTCGTTGTATTTTTTTTTCTTTTTTTGGATTAAATATACTTTTTTTTTTAGGGTCCAAATGTTGGTCGTTAGCGACCAACCTTCCAATTTGGTCATTTTAACGACGAAAGTTGGTCGGTAGAGCGACCAACAATGGAATGTGTGAGAATCAACGATCATATACGGCAAATCAATCCTATATATATCTCAGTTACGACAAATTTTCTATAGTTGCGACAATCATTTTCTACAGTTGTGAAAATCATTCGGGTGTTCTGATGCAATGGTGTTCTGTCTTTTTTATGAAATCTTGATCTCAATTCTCTTTCAAGAATAGAAACATTGAATTGATCAGACTCTACATAGCTGATATTTTGAAGGTTGGTACTTAAAAATTTTCTGTGTGATTTAGTAATTTGGTGCTATTGAACTATTTTATGGTTTATTTTCACTCCTTAAATCAAATTTTATGGTTTATTTTAACTCCTTAAATCAAATTTTATGGTTTATTTTAACTCCTTAGAAAGATTTTATGGTTTATCCACTTTTGATAGAGTAAACAATTTACTGATTCAACTACAATCACTCTAATTAGATTCAATCACTCTAATTTTGTTCTTATATTTCATGGAACTTCTTGAATATCTAAGTATCCTTGCCTTAGTAAATTTACATTTAGGGTTTCCTCCGTGAGTTGGAAAAGAACCAACTAGAAGTGAAGAGCAGTGGATTTTTTGTTGATATTGGGTATTAGTACTCTTGTGTATCCCTAAAGCTACCCTAATTTTTATTAGGGACTTAATATTATATAGTGTGATTTTGGTTGATAATAGATCCACCTCCTCTTATTAATGTTTCATGCTTTTAGGATTCATGCTTTGTCCCTTATTTTTTCTGAACATGTTGTATACGTTTCATTACAAATATCTAAATATATACCAAATTATTTGAATAGATTTGTATATTGCACTTATAATGTTTCAATGGATTTGTTGTAATAGGTAATTACAATGTCAACTCCAGACGAGAAAAGAGAGCTTGTTATGTTAAATAAGCACATGGTGATTCATGGTGATGGGAAATGTTATTTCTCTTGTTGTGAATGTAGGGGTTTTAATGGAAGAAGACTACCTTTAAAAATAGTTGAAAAACATTGTAGGGAGAATGGGCACGTTGAAGGGGGAAATGAATATCGTGTTGGACAACTGAGAGGGGGGGTGAATCATTTGTTACCATGCTTAAACAATTATGCTTCTTTTAAAATATTTACAAGGCACTCAATGATGATCATAATAATGCAAGGAAATAAACAATGGCACATTCAGTATCAGTCACATATATGAGAAACATAGAGACAAATATTTCCCAAGGAAAACTATAAAGGGTAAGAACCTCTTCTTGTTTATATGATAAGTATTATTTACATTCTTTACATTATCATACATATGAGCACCAACTAATTGTGAGGCTACAACCTCTGTTTTGCAAGCTGCAACTTGCTGAGAGTACCAACTCTCTGTTTTTCTCTAGCACCCACTAGAAGGAAGCACCAACTCCCTGGTTTCTCTAGCACCAACTAGAAGGAAGCACCAACTCCCTGGTTTTTCTAGCACCAACAAGAAGGAAGCACCAACTCCCTGTGTTCAAGTACCCACTTGAACCTCTGAGGACCCCAGTCCTCCCTAGCACCTCCCAACCACCCTGGATTATGAATATGAAATATTGAAACCTATTTCAGTGATATAGTGTTCAATAATAGCTTACCAGTCTCATCACTGTTCTGCAAGATTTTGCTACTCAGACTTCCTCACTATCTCCCAACATGCATCCGCAACCCATTCTGTTCTTCTTCTTTTTATGCTCTGTGCGCCATGTCCATTTGCTGCATATTTCTTCTTCTGTTCTATTCAGATGCTACACTCTGATCCTTCTTCATGCATGAATCACCTTCAACAACAACATCCACAACAACTCCAGCACCAACAAAAACCACATCTCTTATCTGTACCATCTATTTATAGCTTATGTACACCTTGTGCATGCAATATTCACCATTCCTCTGCATGCTTGTAACACCCTGTTTCCCCCAGTTTGTAAAATAACGGGGCCAAGAACTATGGAAAACTCATAAATGTGAATATGTGATGTAAATGGACCTTGAGGAAAAGGTCAATGAATGCGAATAACATTATGAATTTTATTGCAGGACTACTGAGAGGGATGTGCAGAAAAAGAGACCATGATGGTGGTGGAAGGCACCTGGAAAGGTGGCATTAACTTCCGCCGAGAATTAACACCGTATTTGGACTCCACTGGCCCGGAGAACCAAAAGCGGCTCGCTGGCCCTGAATTAAATGTCTCGTAGGCTAGTAGGTGGATGGCTTAATGAGGGATAGGGAGGTGAACCGCCCATCCGTAGAGCTGTCAGGCCTGACTAGCGCGAGGTTAATCGTGCCACACACAACCTCGCAAGAGGATAAGGCGTAAGGTAGAAGCGATTGGGGGGCGGACGCAAGGGGAGAACTCTGGCAATATGCAGAGTGAGTGATAGAAGAGAGGAGGGATTACANTGGCTTAATGAGGGATAGGGAGGTGAACCGCCCATCCGTAGAGCTGTCAAGCCTGACTAGCGCGAGGTTAATCGTGCCACACACAACCTCGCAAGAGGATAAGGCGTAAGGTAGAAGCGATTGGGGGGCGGACGCGAGGGGAGAACTCTGGCAATATGCAGAGTGAGTGATAGAAGAGAGGAGGGATTACAACCTTCGCTCCTGGTCACTGGCAGACGAAGACACAGTCTCACAGCATCATGGTCTCAGCGCGAGGGTGGCTAGTGCTAAATCCGGTGGGAGTCGCTAAGCCTATGGTTGGGTGGAAATGAGCACCCCTCTCAGCAGTTGCTCGACCGCTGGTGTTACTTCTGATAAGTG
>SNQJ01S0158745.1:4509-15246 GCA_010110895.2 Picea sitchensis
TTAAAAGTTCCCTATGGTTGGATCCACTAAAAAAATGTATTAGAACATTTCTTTAAGATTCCTTAAAAGTTCCCTATGGTTGGATCCACTAAGACCACATATAATGCAATGCATTAGAATCCCCAAAACAAAGAGTTTAATCTTCATAACCTCACACACCCACTAATAATATCAACATGTTTTAATCACGACGAGGTGAAGGCCTTGCATGAACATGGATTATATTCCATTGATAAACTTCCCATTAGCATTGTTTATGTCTTTGAGTTTTTATACTAATTCCTTTATTGTCATATTACATGGGATGGGTATGAGGGTTGTTCATATTGCTAATATAAATTAAGATGAGGTGGAGAAAATGTAATATTTGTGAGGTTTAGTTGGAGTTAGAAATCTAGATAAAATATAGTCATATAAGGTGGAAATTCACGTTGATTGAGAGCAATCATGACAATAATTTCAAATGTAAGTGCATCATAACCTATTGTAAACATAGTAATGTGAGTTTTAATGGAATATATATTTTGAAGAAGATGCAATTGAGTGATTCTTAATTGTCACAAAATTTATGGTGGTAATGAAGCCTATTTCTACAAATAGTAATGTGAGTTTTAATGGCATATATATTTTGAATGAGATGCAATTGAGTGAGTATTAATTGTCACAAAATTAATGGTTCCAAATGGTAATTTCTACAATGATGCTAATGGAGTAGTTTGTTGGCATTTTTACAGGCAGAGTGTGCTTGTCATTGATGGAAAGAACATCAATGACGTTGGCATGTTTATAGACAAAGTGTGCTTGTCATTGATGGCAAGATCAGAGTGTGGATCAATGGAAAAACATGAGCAATGTAAGCTCAGGTTAATAAGTGAACAGTATGCAGAGATCAAAGCTCAAGAGAGATAACATTCTGGGATGTGCAGACGAGATCCCATACATCAAGGCTTGTAGAAGGATCAAAGGTCATGGCCTTTAACACTTAGAGATTTGAGAAAGCCAAAGCTCAGGAGGAGGAGTGACAGTGTCCATTGGATCACCAATTGTAAATATCCGATGTCCATTAGATCAATGTCCAGTGACCAGAGGGAGCATAGAGGAGATGTACAGATCTGATCCATTGGATCTGAGCACTGAGGATCAAAATTTGTTGGATCCAGAAATAAATGCAAGAAGGTCAAGCCTTTGATGAGTGTAGGAGAGTGGACTTGTCAAAGTCCCAAAGTCCCAAAGTCCCAAAGTAAACATGGACCATCCATTGTCAACACTGACAGGTGGCACATGATCCTCAACTCCGAAGAAAATCACTTCGAGGATTTTTCAGTTTGATACTTGAAAAACCTGAAGTCCGGAGAGCCGGAGAGCTGGAGTAAATGATAGTCGCCGGATCAGTTTGAAGTGGAAGGAAAAGATAAGACAGAAAAGCCGCATCGTAGAAATATCGAGTCGTCAATATTAGGTCATGATTGAATGAACAATAGTCACTTCAGATATAAATATGCGAGGAGGTTACACTCCAGCAAGTTTGAGATTTGAAATCCTCAGAATGTGAAGTTTCGTTAGCCGTCGGATCAATTTCAAGTGGAAGGACATGATAAGCTAGCAAAGTTTCATCGCAGAAAGATAGAGTCATCAATCCAAGATCTTGATCAAACAATCAACATTCACTTCGGATATAGAGATGCGAGGAGTTTACACTCAAGAAAGTTTGATATTTGAAATCCCCAGAATGTGAAGTTCCATCAACCGTCGGATTTGGAGATCAGACAATGACCGTTAGATTAGGACGTCATCAGATTATGTCAAAAAATCACGTCCTCAAGGATATGTGGTAGACCACGTCATCAAGGATAGGTGGCAGACTACGTCAAAAAGGACACATGGCACAATCAGACAATGACAAGTGTCAAGTTGATTAGGAATTTTAGGTATGTGGAAATCACAAATCCGAGTGACATGTGGCAGATGATCATCTCATGACACGTCATCGAGTGAAGCAAGAGTTATGTCACTCTGAGAGTTTTTCTTTGGGAGTTTTACCACTAGTACTCACCCAAATACCCAAAGTCCTGAAGGATGAAGTCTCAGAGCGGAGGATAGTCGTTGGATTAAAGAGGACACGCGTCAATGGATTGTCAACTCTGGAAAAAAACAAAAACAAAGGAAGGATGAACGAGAGTTTGAGAATTGAAATCTCCGAAGTCTAGAGACACAAAGGAGATATCGACCGTTGATCCGAGAGGGACACGCGTCATTGGATCGTGGAATCTAGGTGAAATTCTCCGAGAGCAAACGAGAACTTGAGAATTGAAACTCTCGTATCCTAGATCGCAAAATCGATCTCGTCTGTTGGTTTGGAGGGACACGTGTCATATGATTACTGAGACTAAGGAATGCATGTGGATAAAGGAAATAAGGTAGAACCATTGATTAAAGAGGATAGATGTCAGCAGATCTTCCATTCCAAAATATATCCAGTCAGCAACAACAGGGCTTGATAGTTGAAACTCCCAGAGCCCAGATCCCGAAGGAAACCTCAATCGTTGAGGGAGGAAGGAGAGATCTGGTCTGTGGAATCGAGAGGATAGATCTGAACCATCCATTCAATAGCACTGTCAATATCATGAGATCGATGGTCATGCTTTGTTGTGGGGCCAGAACATGCTTGGGCCATAATGTTTCATGAGCGAGCCATAATTGAAACCATGGTTTTGGAGAAAGGGCGCGTGGAAGCTCGTGGTGAATTGCAGGGATAAAAGAAGTTTGGTCTAAACCACCTTTGGATGCACTCGTAATCTCTTGGTCACATGAAGCTCATAGCCCAAGGTCATATCGTGAAATGGTGCCAGCACTCACTAGACAAAAATTGGGAAGCACCTTTTGGATAAGCACTTGGTGACTGCTGGTGGTAACGTGAAGGAAGGGGTTAGAAGCCAAAGAAGCCATAGTTGACTGGTTGTAACTGACAGAGAATACGAAGAGTCTCAAATTCCATAGAAGCTAAGGAATCTCAGCATAACGGGCATTGATGATGAACTCACAGGCAACAGAACCTCTAGAGAAGATGAAGAGTTTCCATGATGATCAGGAGATGACTCGATGTGACAAATGCATGCAGAACAAAGAAGTGAAGTGATTATGTTGTCGAGCTATGCAAGAGTAAGGAAGAGCTACTGTGAACAACCTGTAGGGAAGAATAGTGACACAGTGAAGAGCATGCAGAGGTATTGCGCATTAAGTATGAAAAAGGTGGACATAAAGTATAAAAATGCAGAACATAGAATAGATGGGTGCTATTGTTGAGTGTGATTCATGCGGGTAAAATCATGTTGTGTGCAGGAGATGAAGCACACAAAAGAGGTGTGGTGCATAGAATGGAAAGAAGACACAGAGAATAAAGTGCAGAAGAAGCAAGGAACATAAATTCATATCTAAGAGAAGAACATAAAGCACAACAGATGCGAGGAGAGAGACATTGATGTAGGTAGAGAAGATCAGTGTAGCAGAATAATGATGAGACTGGTAAGCCATAGATCAATGTTGTATCACTGTGACAAATTCAAGAAATAAAAGATTGATATTTCAGGGTGGTAGGGAGGTTCTAGGGACAATTGTTCTCCTCAGAGTTTCAAGTAGTTTCTTGAACACATGGAGTTGTAGCTTCCATCTGGTTGCAGCCAGAAAAACCAGGGTGGCAGGGTGGTGCAAGGGAGAACTATTGTTCTCTGTTATACAAGTCGGTGCTTGTGTGATTGGAATTTGGTGCTTCCATCCAGTTGGTGCTGGAACACTTAGGGATTTGGTGCTTCCTTCTAGTGGGTGCTAGAGAAACTAGGGAGTTGGTGCTTCCTTCTAGTGGGTGCTAGATAAACCAGGGAGTTGGTGATTCCTTCTAGTGGGTGCTAGAGAAACCAGAGAGTTGGATCTCTCACCAAGTTGCATCTTGCAAAATAGAGGTTGTAGCCTCACAATGAGTTGGTTCTCATAAGAATGATAATGTACAGAAAATAAAGATTACTTATCATATCAAGAAGAAGAGGTTTTTCCCTTTATGGGTTTCCTCAGGAAATATCTGTCTCTATGTATTTCATGTGTGTGATTGATGTTGAATATTCTATTGCTTACCTCCCTGCATTATTATGATTGTCATTGAGTGCTTTGTAAATACTTTAAAATAAGCATAATTTTTTAAGAACAGTAACTATTGATTCACCCCCCCTCCCCCCCTCTCAGTTGTCCAACATAGTTTAGGTGATATTCTTACATTATCTTTGTGATCTAGAAAATGATTTTCTAGGATGTTTTGTTTTAAAATTCGATCATTCAATATATTTTCCATATTTTCCAATATATTTTCCATATTTTCCAACATGCATAGTTTACTTGTTATAGTGTATAATATATCATGGTTGGTTGGGATACTGCATAGGATCTTCTAGATAAATATGATAAATATTATAATGATTTAAAGGTTAAATATTTAATAATAATATTGATTTTATCTAAAGCATGTCATTATTTCTAATTCTAAGACTTTGCAAAACTGGTGATATTTTGAAAGGGGCATACAAAGAAGCTGAAAATAATGGTAGAAGTGCAGAATTATGGATTTAGAAAAATCTAGAAACTTATTGACATTTTAACTGTCAGAACTTATCCTATGTTATACAAAAATAGAAGATGACTAAACAAAGATTATTTCTTTTTTCAAAAATGACAGTATATCAAAGACAATATTCCAAAAACTGTTTTCAAAATAATTGTATATCAAAATGATAGTATATCAAAGATTAAAACTCTTGAATTGTGCCACAAGGATGGCCCCATGTGGCCAAGTCATAGTCCACTGGATTGTGACTTGGCTGTGAGGGCCCAACCCTATGGCCAAGCTATTGACATGCCCACATCTTGGCCACAGGGCTGGCTCCCAGTGGCCAAGTCACAGTCCAGTGGACTATGACTTGGAAGCGGAGGGGGCAACCCTGTGGCCAAGCTGTGGGCATGCCAACGGCTTGGATACAGGGTTGGGACCCCGCGGACAAGTCACAGTCCAGTGGACTGTGACTTGGAAGTGGGGGCCCAACCCTATGGCCAAGCCATTGGAGTGCCCATGACTTGGATACAGGGGCCGAAATTTAACTTAAAATTTAAATTAAAAAATAAAATAAAAATAAAAATAAAAACTAAAATATTACAGTGGAAATTTTGAACTTACCNGGGACCCCGCGGACAAGTCACAGTCCAGTGGACTGTGACTTGGAAGCGGGGGCCCAACCCTATGGCCAAGCCATTGGAGTGCCCATGACTTGGATACAGGGGCCGAAATTTAACTTAAAATTTAAATTAAAAAATAAAATAAAAATAAAAATAAAAACTAAAATATTACAGTGGAAATTTTGAACTTACCTGAAGGTCAACCTGCCCTCCCGAAGGAGCACCCACCAACATGACATCACAACCACTCGAAGGAGCGCCCACCAACACCAAAACAATAACACGTCCGCACCAAAACCACATCTGTGCCCATGGCTTGGCTACATGAGCCGAAATTTAACTTAAAATTTAAATTAAAAAATAAAATTAAAATTAAAATAAAAACTAAAATATTTCAATGGGAATTTTGAGCTTACCTGAAGCTCATCCCGCCTGCCCAAAGGAGCACCCACCAACACAACATCACAACCACCCGAAGGAGCACCCACCAACACCAACACAACAACACGTCTGTGCCAAAACCACGTTTTCACTAACACTCAGTCCCTCACACAACACCACTCAGTCACTCACAATCACAGTGGAGAAAAATGTTACATTTTCGATGTCCGGTTAATATACAAGCAATTTTTCGATCGAAAGAATATTTCGGCCGAAAGAATAGTTTAGTCGAAAGAATATTTCGGTCAAAATAATCTTTCGGTCGAAAGATGTTTTTGGCCTGAATATATTTTGGCCGAAAAGATATTGTCGGATGGAAAAAATCCATCCGACTAAATTTCTACACGAAAATCGAGGGCACCGTCACTGTACAGTTCGATTTGGCGTTCCATAGTTCGACCAAAAATTAGTTCACTGGAAAAAGGTATCTTTCGGCCAAAAAATAATATTAGTTCGGTCGAAACAATGTTTCTCAGAATTTTGGAGATCAGATTGTCACGAAAGTGTTACCCAGCTCTATGAATTTACCCTAGAATTTTATATGTTTTGATATTAAGTAGGAAAATTGAATACAAAAAATTTTAAAATGAGAAATTGGAGTAATAATTGACATAAAATTAAGTTTGAGACAATAAAATAAAAATTTTATTATGTTTGTTTGTTTCAATTCATAAAATTATCTACATCATCAAGATTATTTTCTAAAAAATAACATTTCCATTTTATAAGAGCCTACATCACAATTTAGCTTATTTGCAAAAAAAACCAACATTTTATTGTTAGCATAAACTTTCATTTTAGCATTATCTTGTAACATTTTTTAGTTTTGTGTTGGATTTTTTTGCTTTACTTTTTTTATTATTGTTGTTGGTTTTAGCTCTCAACTTTTTCCTTTAGCTATAGCTTTCAACGTTTTCTTTTGTCTTTATCTTTTAGTGGCATGCAATATGCACAAATGTGTGTGTAAATATTTCAAGATAAAGAAAACAATTGACTTTTTTCTTTTGACTTTAGCTTTTAGTGACATGCAATTTAGTCTCTGTGGATGTTGACCACTATCATCATCATTATCATGATGTAGATGCAAATATTTCAAAATACAAAGCATTAAATGCTTCCTCAATAAAATTTTGTTAAAACTTACCCTAAACATTTTTTTTGAAATTCTAAAATTTATCACTAAACATTATCAATTATAATGGTTCCTGTAATATCCCTCGGCCAAACCCAATTGTAAATGTAATAGAAGTGTACTTAAGCTGGTGAGATGTTTTGACATCATTTTGTAATGCACTTTCCATGGCATAGTGCGCGCATGAACTGCGCAGTAAAATGATGTAGTATGCACATTCCCGTATACCGCGCACAATAACTAAATTGTGCACAATATGGAGGACAACGAGCCTCGTGTATATGCTATGTGTTATAGGCTGATGAGCCAGTTATTATAAGTTGGGATTCTTATGTTTTGGTATTAGGTTGGAATGGCTAGATGTTAAAGGCCAATGCGCCTATTTTGTACATGTCTCCTGATTAATATAAAATACATTGTTGTGCATAGACCAACTGCGATAAAAGAGATGGGGGACTGAACTTCACTAGTTAGGGAAAGGGAGGGAAAAAAATTAAGGGAAAAGGCTAAGCTAGAGAGCTTAAGACAAAAAGGAATATTATACCAATATTTCCTAAAACATAAAGTATGGATAATTATTTTATCCTAAGTTCTAAAGTTGGGGAAAAGTGGACCAAAGTAACTTCTGATATGACAAGTGTCGAGTTAGGGACATTCATTCATATCGTGGGGACTTAGCTCATTTGGTCACTTTTTCAGGGGGATTATTACCAGCAACTTGAGCATCATTCTGACCATCACTACCACGATCAGTTTGGACGATGATTCCTTCCATCACTCATTTATCCAGTCAATGATTCCATGACCATTTTCACTCATGCAATTTGTTATCGTTGAGACATCCATGTCACCATATATGAGCCTGTTTCCATAACCTTTTCCGGTTGGTGTACCTGGTTAGCTTGGAGTGGGATTGAAGAAGCGGGTTGTTAGGCCCGTGAGAAATTCTCCGAGCAAGAGAATTGTTGGGGATTGATTCCTGAAGGTGCTAAACTATAGCTATAGTGATATGAGACTTCCGGTTTGGCCTTTTGTTGAAGCCCTGTAAGGGAAGTGGGGTAGCCGAGGGACTGTTGAGTAGAGAAGGGGCACACTTCCTTGGGTGGGATAGGCATGTGAGGAATGAGAGGTTGTAGGTTGTTAGTTGAGTGAGCACCTGAGATGGATTCTTTTCTATTTTCCATGAGCCTTAGCCTGGTTAGGAACCCTTTACACAGGTGGAGTTCAGTCCCAGCTCGGGGGTGACTCACTGTTGAGAATGATGAATAGTAGTCTAAGGCTGGGAGGTCCGTTGACGGTCTGTATGCAGTTGGTGACAATATTTCCAAAATAAGTACCAATTGTATGATAAAATGATATGATGCATTGTTATTTACATGATTATGTTACAGTTTATCATATATGTGATTATAATTGTCTGTATGTTTATGAGTATTTTCATGTATATGTTGCATATCTATGGTTACTATTATTGCAATATAAATTCGTATATTATAGAATGTAATTGTTTATTTATGTTTATATGTAAATCTTCCGCAAGAGTGTTGTATGTATATGTTTAAAGTTGCATGCAGTTTGAAGAGAAAATTTATGTGGCATAGCTCAGTTGATTACTGGGTATGTTACCGTATGTTGCGCAGTAAGAGAATGAAAGCATTCCCTAGAGTAGCATGGCCTGTCTTTTTTAAGGCTAAGGATGTTACCAACTGGTGTCAGATCATGAGAGATTTCTCTGGAGTGGCACTCCTCGACCTGTGGGTGGTCGGGGGATGTTACAAATCGGTATCAGAGCCTCAGTTTCAACACTAAGCCTGGATGAGCCAGATGGGTTCAGTTGAAGCGAATATTCATAGAAGAGTAACTTCAATGTGACCAAAATTCAATTCACGTAGCGTCCATGGAAAATGTTAGTGTGCTGGCGCACACGATAAATTTTGGCACCATGCGGAAAACGTTGGCGTGCAAGTGTGCGCGGTAAATTGTGGCACCGCCCGAAAGATTATTATGTGTGGATGCATACGTTGAATTTAGCCTTGCACAGTGAGCACACACATAGTAATGTGCACATGGGGTGTGCAAGTATTTCTTAACACATAGGAGTTTTGTTGGTACGTGCATAGTATGAGTATAAGTTGTCTCGCAACAGTGTATTCAATGGTGCGGGCAGATAATTGTGTGTGATGGAACATATTGAACTTTGACATGGTCTAATTTATAGGTCGAAATGCATGTGGAGTATCGATGCGCGATACCAAAATTGTGTGCAGTGGATATTGGCACACAACGCAAAAAGTAGCATGCGCAAGTTGTTGACGTGACGGAGAAGAAATGCATAGTGGATATAGGTGCAGAGAAAAGCATTTTACCTTGTGATATTTCTATGCACGATAAATATAAATGTACAGGTCAAGGTTTAGTGTGCACAAAGTCGCTTGGAAGGCAATGAGTCTAAGTTTAATTTGCATACTATTAGAAGAAAAAGAAATACACAACCGCATTGAAGCATTAATTAAAAGGAATTCTGAGTTTTATATTCCTCCGATTTAGACAAATGGAAGTGAAATATAATCTTACAAGAAAAGCATATTATAAGAGAAAACAAGACTCATAACACCACCAGACAGAATTTTGTAATAAACATTCCAAAATCCACTTATGTATTTATATAATCGTATTAATCACAAAATTATAAAAGGGTGTTATTGGATAAATCCGTAGGTGTGGACACTAATCGATCTCCCTAGATCCACCTGGATCTAGAACAAAGCAAGACAAAACATGACTCTTTCCCTAGATTTTGACCATTAAATTAAATAGGAGGAAAGAACTAATAACATACCTTATTATCGCTTCCTATGGTCTTTGTTTCTCCTACTTCACTCCAGTGCTCTCGTGCATTCAAGACCAAGACAACACAAACCAACCAAAGTGAAGAAAGCATAATTTATTCAACGGTCAATCTATGTATATGATCAAGGAATTATACAATAAAGAGGAAATAGATTTATGGGAAAGGGACATATTACTGTATCATATTAATGGAAAGTAAAGATTACAACCTGAGCCTTGATGTCGCAAACTTCCTTTTGATGGCCCTTAGCTCTGACACACACACTTTCTCACTTGCATGAAGAAGATCAACTCCTTTGGATAAACTTGCAGGAGTCTCTAAGCTGTTATAGCTTCAGTCCTTCACACAATTCTTTCACTAATTCTCCAATGAATCTTGCTTAACCTTGCTTCACCTTTTCAATGAAAATTCCCTCAATATATAGGAGAGAATGAATTAGTTACTTGGATAAGAATGATCCCAAAATATCATGGAATCTAGTACTAGGATAACCATTCGAATGCCATCTCATCCTTCTAGAAGATTCCCTTCTAGAAGCATCAAGAATTCATCTTTTTACTTGCTTTAGAAAGAGTTCGCACCCTAGCAGTTCAACACAGTGTGAAGTTCTCTCACCCTGGCTTAAGGTAGCCTGCGAGAATCATGCATTCTCGCAGGCAAATATACTAGCAGCATGCGAACAGTCTTCAAAAATGAGTTTTCTGGAAGAGATGAAAATAACTTTTTCTCAGGAGAAAGTTCTTATGAAGAACCTGAGTACACCATCATTAATACATCATCATTATGACCAAATTCATGGGTAACAGAATTCCCCCCAAAGTATGAGGGTGGAACCAATGAAAACCGATAGACTTTGTAAGTTGCATGTGTGTGTCAAGAACCAGGAGCACATCTAATCGAAAACATGCGAACAACCAAGCATCTGCAAAATATCATATATATCAATTCTGAGGTATGCATTCCCATACTCAGATCACAGACTGATGACATTATAGACATGGGTCATGGCCACCAATCATACACTGTGGATCCATGCCGTCAAAATATAGCATAGCCACCGGAATACACTGTGGATCTATGCGAGAAATTTCAAATCAAG